>JAKRSK010009531.1:0-17040 GCA_029891615.1 Natrix natrix natrix | reverse complement strand
TCAATTCTCCTCCCCCCTCCAATGATCGGGGAGCAAAGGAGGGGGAAAGGGGGGGGCGTGGGGGAAGGAGGGGGCAAAGCACCGCAGAAAGGCGGAAGAAGAGGCGCCACCAGGGAAAGCCAGTTAAGTGTTGGAAAAACAGCGGGTCTCGCAGAGCTAAATCTTTCCCTCCCTCTCCCAAAGGGACGCTTCCTTCGCCCCCCCCCCTTCTCAAAAGCGCAGCTCCTCCTATGGTCCCAAAATTGCCCCCCCCAGCTCCAAGGCCTCTTGCCCCCCCCTCTTCCAGCCAGAAAGCCGCGGGACCCTTCGCGAGAGGCGCGCTTGCTGCCCATCAGCCGAAGGTTTCAGCCACAGCGAGACCCTTGGGACCAGGATCCCTGCCAGACAATGGGCTCCTCGGGGGCGTTTTGGAAGGAGGCTCCCTGGCTGCGTTGGGCTCTTCTGCGGGGTAAGAGCTGCAGATGGGAAGGTCGCAAATCTGCTCCGGAGACTTTGGGGCAGCTGATCAGGGAGGGAAACTGCAGGCGGCGGGAGGGGGCGGGAGAGGGGAAGAGGTGGGGGGGCAGAGAGAGAGGGGGGGAGGGGGTGAAGAAACGCGCAGAAGTGAAGGAAGCTCCGCGGGGTCCCTTCTGAAGAGAAGCCTTGTCCTTGATCCGGTTTCTGGAGTTTTGGGCAGGTCAGGCTGTTGCTTCTTCCCTTATTTGAGGCTACAAAATTATACTAACAGAAGGAAAAGTGAAGGCATTTCTTTTCTTTCCCCTTTCTCTCTTTCCTTTCCCCTTTCCACTTTCCCCCCTTTCGTTTCCCCCTTTTCCTTTCCTTTTTTCCTTTCCCCCTTTCCCCTTCCTCCTTTCCAGACAACTGACACAGACTGAATGCAAATTCCTCCTTCATTGATATCACCTGGATTTTGTCTTCGGACAGGAGATCGCCCAGAAGAAGCACCACCTCCTCTTCGATTGTTTAAGAGAGTGACTGGACCCCCATTTGCAAAGCAAATCCTGGGAGCTGCAGCCCGCTAGGCTTAAAGTTGCCAAGGTTGGAGCCCCCTGCTCTATGCTGCCCCCGGGACATTACAAGGATCCTCTCAGCATCTTCCAAACTTAAACCAGTTCTAGAAAAACGGATTCCTTGGAAAGATCCATTGGGTCGAACTCTTCCCTTTCATCCTTGGTTCGGTTCCCGTGATTGGGTGTGTCCCACAGCCACAGCAGTCCATCCAATTGCAAAAGCTTCTCCAAATTCAGAGGTTAAGGGCTTTAGGATTCCTGTCAATGGGAAAGGAATCCACCAGGCTTTTAGCTCCGAACAAGGAAGTCCAAACAAAACAGCCCATTTGCCGCTCCCCCTCCTCTTCCCTTTTGTGGGAGGAGAAGCAACGGTTGCTCCCACCCCTCGAATATTCCAATCCTCTGAGAAGTTTGGCTACTCAATGGGGAAGGTCCCCAAAGCCCAGCAGCCCCTCCGAAGATGGACTGGCCCCTCGGGAGGAGTCCTCGCTCCTCACCGGCAATGGAGAGCAAGTGGCCGCTTAGCCTGGGTGGATGACGTCATCAAGCCCTTTGCATCCCCCAGGAGGAGCCCGGCGTCCTCCCGAAGCTCACCTGTCCTGCTCACACCGGCGCCTCCTGAACTGGGGGAGGTTCCATCTGCAGCGGAGGCGATGGGCTGCTTTTGTTGCCTTACCTGGAGGCAGGCAAGACACCTTGCAGTGAGGGTGAGGGGCGAGAGAGGCTCTCCCACCCCGTAGCTGCTTCGAGGTCCCGCTGAGGCTCAGGTTCCAGGACTCCGCCTTGCAAATCTGCCCCCCACCCCGAAAGAACCAAGTGGGGCTCTGAAATGAAAACAGGCTTTCTGGGACTCTCAGAGCAGGTCTGGGGGGGGGGGTCCGCTATCCACTCCCCCAACCCCTCGGCCTCCATCGCCCAGGGCGACTCCCTCTGGGCAGAGAAGGGCAAGAAAGATGGTGGGGGTCCGGAGGCTGAACCAGGGGATGATGATGAAGGCAGTGCCCCCCCCTTGGGCCCCAGGGGCCGGTTCCGTGGAGAGAGGCTTTTCCCAGGGTACCAGAGCGAGGAGACACGGAGGGGGGGTGGGTGGGGGTTCGTGGGGCTGTCCCTACCTCCTGCGGGTTGGGGCTTTGCTGGTGTTTTGCGGGTCAGTTTCTGGCCTTCCGTAAGCTTCGGATGTCTGTCCAGGGATTCAACTGTGTGTGTGTCTTTTGGGGACTTCCTAGATTAAGGGACTGGGAAGGTCCGCTTTTAGGAAGAGAAGGACTGCAGGGAACAGGACGACCAACAGGACGACCTTGTCCAACATTTGAGCGGCTATCCTGGAGAAGAGGGGTTCCATTCATCCTCCGAAGACCCTGAAGGCAGGAAAAAGGAGCAACGGATGGAAGCTCAGCGAAGAGAGATCCAACCGAGAAGCCAGGAGAAATGTTCTAACAGTGAAAAATTATTAATCAGTGGAAGTTGTGGCTGCTCCATTGAGGGAGGTTTTGAAGAAGAGATTAGATAAGCATTTCTCTGAAATTGTTTAATGTCTCCGGCTTGAACAGGAGGTTGGTCTAGAGGACCTCGAAGGGCCCTTCATACTCTGTCCTATCCTATCCTATCCCTAAATGTAAACACACAGCCTAGAAAAGCAACAGATTGTGGAGATTGGGGGGAAGTGATGCAAGATCTCCCCTAAACTGCCAGGATCTGCTTAAGGACGACAACCAAGAGACCCGAAGGACGGCCAGTTTCCAGAGGACGCAGCGCCAAGCTCCATCCAGAGGCTCCCAGGAGGTCAAAGGGAACTTTGGGGCTTCCATCCCCATCTGGACTCAGGACCTCCTGCCTGTTTCCAGGGCACCTCAACTGGGGGAGCCCAGCCTGGCTGCCTGGGGACCCTGGTGGTGGCCCCCTCCCAAATGCCTGGGAAACTACGGAGAGGAGCTGATGCTTCTGTCCAGGATCTCGGGGTTCCCTCTTCTCCCTCCCTCCCCCACTTGAAGTAGAAACGAAAGACAAGCAGGTTAGCTCAGAAGGAGCTCTAAACTTCTGGAATCTTCTTAGTGTGCAGAAAACATCAAAGTCTGTCATTAAACTCCCTGAACCAAGGAGGGTCTTGCGTAATTGTTACTTCAGGGGGAAAACTGGGTTCGGAGGGGGAGGAGGTTCAAAGGGCCACAGAGGGTGTTGGGGTCTAATGGGGTGAATGGGGAGCTCTGCAGGGGCCACAGACTCCCCCCAAGGAATGCCCCCCCACCCCTTAACCCTCTTTCCACCTTCCTTCCTTCTCCGCATCAGTCGGACACTTTCCATGAAAGAGATTTTCTGCCTCTGGGCCTAATTCTGGACCAGACAGACTCTCTCCTTCCCAGCTGCCCCATCTGCCTCCCACCTCACAAAATAGGAAATCTCAAAGAACATTAAGTGAATCCAGTCACTTCTGAGAAAGGAGTGGGTGAGAAGATCCAGGATAGAGAAGGGAGGGAGGGGAGATGATGGATTGAGGGGGAGCTGAGTGATCCACTTGATCCCTTTGACCTTGGAGAGAGAGATTCAAAGGTCATCTCTAGCGCCTGGAAGAAACTTCTGCAGTCTTCACAGTTCAAGGATAGGAATCCAGTTAAGCATCCCTTCGTTTTCTCCTCCCTCCCTCCCTCCTCCTCCTCTTCTCCTTCCCCCCTCCCCCTCTCTTCCCTTCCCCCTCCTTAGGTTCTTTAGCAGGTTGAAGGCCTTCTGTGTGCTGAGCTTCCTGGGGGCCTTGGAGGTCCTTCCGTACATTTCCCACCTCCATTTTCCCCCTTCTTTTGCACAAGAGACTCTGCCTGAGGCCCCTCAGGATCCCCCTTTGAGCTTCTACTCCAAGGTCCACTATTGCTGAGGGGTCTCTGAGGGGAAACCCCCAGCCTCTCCCCACAGCTGGATCCACGATTAGAACATCATGCAAAATGCCCGGAAACCTTTGACTTTGTCTGGGGCTCCTTCAAGGGGGCTCCCTCTGGGTCTCTGCCCAGCCCTTCAAGGGAAGGAAGGCCTCACATTGGACCCCCCCTCCCTTGAGGGGGAGGGGCAACACTTTGAATTCGGAAGACACTTTGGGAAATTGGACGTCTGTCTGAATTGGGTGGCCTGGAAGAAAGTTGGGGGAAATAAGAGGTGACTCCTTTCCACTTATTCAAAACATAGCAAAACTAAATTTAAAATGTAAGGCTATATATAAAAAACCAAAATGTGGTTTAATTAGGTTTTGCTTGAATCAAGTCTGATCATTCAATTAAAAATCATGGGGGGGGTAATTTTATTCTGGTCTTGATATTTTGGAGAACAAATATTTCAAATGAAGCTTTGCAGATAGAAAATCTTTGGAGAGAGAATAATCGTCTCCTTTGTTTGGGTCTAAAGCAGGATGGGAGAAGGCAGAATTCCTAAAAGAGAACAAGGATCGCAAAGAAGAACCGGTAAGAAATATTCAGAGAACAATCTTGAATTTAAAATGTATTTATTAGAGCCCCAAGGCTAAAAACAAACAAGCCGATACAGAGCTGATGCGGCCATCCAGGGAGAGACCACCAAAGTTCTTTGGAGACCCTGGAAAGTGACATTGTTCGTCTTTGGGGTCTATGTCATGGTTGGCCTCTGCATTGAAGGTGTTGCAAGTGTCACCAGAATCACCAGCTGAAGATGAGGAGGCCTCCATCACGGTGGAACCTCCATACCGGAATCCATCGATCCCAACATCACCATAATTGATGGGAGACGATGTCAGACGTTCAGCCCTGGTCAACAATGTGATGGCTGGAATTTCACCCATGGCTGTGATTTGTCCTAGGGAAAAAGAAACACAGATTGAACATTTTAATAAGAATGAAACAGTAAGCAAGAAAAAAAAGCTTCATCACTTGAGACTTTCAAGAAGAGATTGGACTGCCATTTGTCAGAAATGGTGTAGGGTCCCCTGCTTGAGTGGGGGGTTGGACTAGATGACCTATGAGGTCCCTTCCAACTCTCTTAATCTGTTAAAACATCTGTTAAAGCAATTAATAAAACTGAGCAACCAAATTAAGGTTAAAGGCTCCTAATTTTCTTTCCTGTTAGCTTCCATAGTCCAACCACCCCCACCCAAAAGCCCAAAGCAAGAAATGCAAAAGAACAAAAGGCATTAAGAATTAAATAACAACAGCAATAACAAAATGCCTTTAAAATAAAAAAAATAAAGAAAAATGGACAAACACTTACCAACCATCACATTGTCGTGCAAGGCAGAACGTCTGACATCCTTCGCTCATCAATTGAGATGATGTTGGGATAGATGGGTCCCGGTATGTACGGTTCCACCGTGATTATGGTGGCCTCCACATCTTCATTTTGTTTTTCTGGTGACACTTGCAGACACCTTTTTCTGTGGATGGAAGAAGAGGAAAAGAATCAAATCTAACTGACTGGTACATTGTTTTCTTAACAATGACAATAGAGTTATTCTTGATGGGGGCTGCATTACTGGAGATTTTCAAAGTTTGGGGGTTGGATTAGAAGACCTCCAAGGTCCCTTCCAGCCCTGAGGGATTCTATCCTTGCTCCTGTTAGTTCCACCAACATTTGGGGGGGGGGGCTTTCAGTGCCCCAGGGCTCCCCAGGTTGTGGTGATGATGCTCCCTTTAACAAAAGTAACTTACTTGCATTCGTGGTACAAAATGCAGAGGCCAACGAATACATAGACCCCAACGATAAACAATGCAACTTTCCAGGGCTCTCCAAAGACGGTCTGGGGTCTTTCCCTGGATGGCCGCAACAGCTCATTCGGGTCCATTTCTGAAAGAGAAAAGGGATGGAGGAAGAAGAGTCAATCTCTGGTTTTAATGGTTGGTGCTTCCCATTGGCAGATTAAGGCTCCCTGGTGCCCTAAGCACTGAGAAATCTTGGTGCCCCCCCTCCTTTCTACATACTGGACAAAGGAAGCCAAGCTGGTTCATTGGTTGTTTTTTTCTTTCTCAACTTTGTAGTTCCCCCTTTGGGCCTGGAGCCCTGAGCACGTGCTTAGCCTGCTTAGTGATTAATACACCACTGGTGCTTCCCCTCCAGGACTCTCCATCCCAGGGTCAAACTCCCCAGCAAGAAAACAAAATACCCGAGGCCAGAAACCAAGTCCTACTCACCTCTTGGTCTCTGTCTCTGTCTCTGAATGTCTGTCTGTCGATCTGTCTGTCTGTCTTGTCTGTCTCTCTCTCTCTCTCTCTCTCTCTCTCTGTCTGTATGTCTCTCTCTCTCTGTCTGAGCCACTCAAGCCTGCATGGCCTCACTCATCAACGGAAAAGAGTTCCAACAGAATCCAGGTATCCAGGTAACCTAGAGGTCAAACAACACTTCTCCCTCTACTCAACCCTTGACCCCTCCCTCCCTTGGAATCCCCCCCCCCTTTCAGCTCAGAAGGGAAGGTTGGCAGTTGAGTGGCACTCAGCAGTGGGGAATCCATGGGGTTCCGCCTAAGCAGGCGGTTGGACTAGAAGACCTCCAAGGACCCTTCCAATTCTGTTGTTCTGTTAAATTCTGTCTATCTGAAACCACCAGCAACCAGCCATGGCAGGCAAAGCACAGAGGACCCCCCCTGCTCAGGGATGCGAGGCTAAGCATAAGCCCCCTTTGGTGTTCTTGTCTGGGTCACGAAGCAGAGTCCTGAATGTGGACCATAGGATGGGCAGGTTCTGTGGGGCTTTCTGAGAAGTGACCGTCCAAACCTTGGTTCAATCCCACGTGTGCCCATGGACTCGGCCCTCAAATAACACCCTTCACCCAGGGCAGAAACTGAATCCCTCCCAAGCAGGCCTGACAGGCTCACCTGCTCTTTGCAAAGGGCACCTCCTGCAGAAGACCTGAGGTGCAGCCTAAATGAGAGGCTCCCCCACTTCATCCCTTTTCCTTCTTCAGCCACGGAAGAGACTCCGAAAGCCCCATCCCTCTTTGGGGCATCTTCAGCGCACATCCCAAAGGTGCTTTTCAAAAGAGAGCTGGGATTTCTTGGTTTGTTTCCTTGAAAACATTTTACTTCTCCTCCAAGAAGCTTCTTCAGTTCTGGTGGGGAATGGAAGGATTTGTCCTCTTTGCAGTCGTTTGGTGGTTAGCCTTGTGAAGGTCAGCCATGAGCTCTCTGAGAGGCCTTGAGGCTTATCTGCCCCCTCAGGTTCACCCGAATCAGAGGGAAAATGGGGGGGAACCTCCTTGGAACTGGGGAAAGGACCGTGTTGCTGTCTTGGGAGAGAGCAAAGTCCACCCTCTGGACAGAGGAGACCCCTGGTTGGAAAGAGGGGTCCAAGAGGCCATCTAGGTTAAAACTGAACAGCCCTCTCTCAAGAGAGGGGGAGGGGTACGACCCCTCCTCTCTCCTGTCTACCACACAGTCCTGGGGACATGGGGGGGGGGAGGATTGGGGTGGCCCAATCTGTGTAGAAGAAGTCAGCCAGGTCTCTGCAAGTTTCAAGAATGGAGAGGATTTATCCCAGCCTGACTTGCTTTCTGCCTCCATCCTCCAATGCAGCAGGCAGGAAGACTCCTTGGTGGGAGGAGGGCCCCCCAGAGACCCCTTGGGCTCCTCTTTCCAGGACAAGCTTCACATTGGGGCGTTTTCATGCAATGCACAAGAGGCAGAACTCCTGGCTGACCCACAAGTACGACCCTCTGGGATTGGTAAAGAGATGCTTTATAGAGGTTATTGCAGGAAGTCCAGATTATTCTTCCTGCAACGCTGAAAAAATGCACTTAAAAAGACAAAGTTATTGACATGGATTAAAGACTTTGAGAGCCTTTAATGTGGTCCAGAAAGAATTGTTTTCTCTTTTTGGAGACTTTTCATGGAGTCCCATTCTCCTAAGGAAGTTGCATGCCTTCATCAAATAGTGACAGCTGTCAGACACAGTAATAGCATTAATGTTTTGTTTGGAAAATCAGAATATAGGTTTTGAGAGACAATATCCAGGACCATGTATAATATTCTAATTGTGTTTATCTTCCAGTTCTTTTAACCTCAATGATCCTTTAGGACAATTGTTGGACAGCCAGGGCAAATTGTAATTTAAAGGAATGGAGGAATACTGACAATAATGGAAAATGCGATTGGCCAATTAAAATCCAAACAATTGAACTTACAGCTATTCCCAGCTTTCCCCCAAAGTTTGGTCAGAAGAGAAGTCAAGGAATAGCTGAGGTCTCCTTAGTGTTTCCTACATTCATCCCACAATTCCTCTAAAGATGCAGATTGGCAACCAGAGTTTGACAGGCATCCACCAAGGTCTCTGCCACCAAATTTGGATGGAAAAACCAAATACGGAAAGCAAAACAGGTAACCAAGACTTGGGGGGCTGCAAAGCAGAGTGCCAGACTCTGTCCAAACCTCATTTCCATGAAGGACTTGATGGTCTCTGGATGCCTTGTTAGAAAACAGGGGCTGGGTGAGGCCATCTCAGGGCTTCCTCTCCAAGTGGCCTCCGTCCTCTCTGCCTCCCCCATAAAAGGGCCAAAGGGGGAGGAGAAGCCATTCTGGGCAAGGAAGGAGGGACCGGGGTCTCTTTTGTGGGTCAATTGGGTTTCCAATGTCCAGCAGGCGATCTCTGACCCTCTGGGCGACCCTTTCAGAGGTGTTTTCCTTACCAGGATCCTCCTCAGAGCCTTCCATGAGGAGGGGGCTCCCCATGTGTTGCCTTCTCCTCAAAAGCCCCACAGACCCTCAGAGGGAGCCCTGTTAGGGGAAACCTACGTACCCCAGCCCACCATCAGCCCAGGAAAGTCTTCCTGACCTTTTCTATCATCCTCTTGGATCCAGCTGTGCAGAGATGCTGAGGTCGCCCCCTCTAGACCCCTCAGCAACTGGGGACCTCTCAATATGTGGGCGTCACAAGGGAAAAGGGAGATCCTGAGAAAGGCAACGGTTGTTGAATAAAAGAAGGAAAAAATGAGGGGTGCATCTGTGTGAAAGCTGTAGGGAAGGTCCCCCCACAAGACCCCCAGAAGAACTAACCACACAGAAGGGTCTCAAAGTGTTAAATGACATGAGGAGGGGGAGGGAAGGAGGAAGGGAGGGAAGGAGGGAAGGAGAGACAGGAGAGAAAGAGGGAAAAGGAGAAAACCAAGGAAAGGGACTTTGACAGAAGAAAAATAAATTAGCGAACAACAAAAAAAGAGAAATTATCAAACTCAGTAGAAAAAGTTGTTAAGCTTCCCAGAGTGAGATATACAGCAATTAAAAGCAAAGAAAGATAAAAGTCAGCCTTAAGCAAATCTATTGGAGATGCAGAGCAGAAAGATCGGAAGATGAGTGGAAATTGGCCGTTAAGGAAAACAGTGTCGTCAAACAGCTTATAGAAAATAGCTAAACTAGTTATAGTGTTAACATTTCTTTCTGCACTGGTTGAAAGAATTTAGAATTTCTCTTTGATTTAAAAAAATGTGTAAGCTTTCCTATTTGTGAAATAAAAATCTCACCCCAGCCATTGAAGGGAGAGATAAATTCCCAGATCAAATTCAAGCTTCTAGTGCTTTGTGAGTCTGGAGTCTGGTATGTCATTAATGTGGGATGGGTGGCTCTATAAATCATTTAAAATAAAGAGATTTCTGGGACTGGAGCCGAAAGTCCACAATCTCCAACTGCCTCTTCAGCCCAGACTGACCTCACATTGGTCTGAACTGATTCAGTTGTGTCATATGAATGGGCCTCCTTCTCCTTTTCTTATCCTGGCTTATGATGGATGGTTAAAAGGAGTCATTTGTCCGTTCCAGAGCAAAATCGAGAGCAAGGCCATTTTTGCGTGTGCCAGGGCACGGCTGAAATGCTTGTATCGACACGCTCACATAATGTGTGTCCCAGGGGTGAGCTGCCCATTCTCAGAGTGGCTGGCATGGCAAGTTCGGTCAACTGTAAAACCCTCATTTATCCACAAAGAAAGAGCGGAAGTTCTTCCCATTCGCTTCTTCTTCCCAGGCCCTTTGTGGTTTTTATCCATTTCACACCCCCATTTTCAGTTGAGGAAAACCCCCTGCACAGCCTCCCAGAGAAAGGCCTGGCCTGCAGCCATCTTTCCTCTTTTGGGAACTGTTAGATATTAACATATATCGTAGGAAGTCTCCTCTCTGGTCCGCTGCTACAGCGGGAAACAGGTATCGCTCTGATTGGTCGAGAGGCATACTCGAGTCCTATAAAAGGGGAACCCTCCGACCACAGAGCAAGCTGGATCACTACTACTACTAATAAAGAGCTGTTAAGTCACTTCGTGTCCGCAGTCTGTTCTCTCGTTGCCCAGATCTAACAGTGGCGACGAGGATGGGATCGAGAGACAGATAGGACGAAGAACGCTACTTCAGAATCTCCGGATTTGATCCAGCCTAGGAATTCGGCAGAAATTCCGGCAGCCATCTCAGGACACCGCAGCGCGGCAAATTCAAACAAGAGAAGATGGCGATGCACACTCCCCCCGCTCCATTCGACCCAGCGAACGACGAATGGGAAGCCTTCATGATTCGTTTCGAGTGTTTTCTCGAAGCGAACGAATACACGGGGATAACCGACGCCCGGAAGAAAAACATCTTCCTCGGCTACTGTGGAAAAGAAGTCTTCAACACGGCCAGAGACCTCACCGCGCCTACTCCGATACAAGCAGTATCATGGACGGCGTTGCAACAGGCTCTACAGACTCATTACGCGCCAAAACCTTCCCGCCACGTTTGCCGCCAGGAATTCAACACGCGGAACCAGAAGGCGGGAGAATCAATCAACCAATATGTTGCAGCCTTGCGGAAAGCAGCAACTCACTGCGAGTTCAGGGATCTGGACGAGCATATCCTGGCACAATTTGTCTGTGGGTTAAGAGACATTTCACTACAAAAGAAGCTGTTGGCAAACCCAAATTTAACCCTACAGATAGCTCTAAACGAAGCAAGGGCATCAGAGTCAGCGGAGAAATCATCGGTAACCATACAACGCGGTTTCAGCGTAAGCCAGCCAGCACCCAGGCAAACCAGAGTTCACTACGAGGACACAAACCCCAACTACGAGGATCCCGAGTTCGAGGACAGTCACCTGATGCGGAGCAGTCACTTGAGGCCTGGGGGGAGACCCGGATTCCGCTTGCCGCCCTGCGCAAGCTGCGGAGGGAATCACCCCCGGTCTACCTGTAGGTTCAGGAACGTTGTTTGTTCGCACTGCAACAAACTTGGGCACATCGCACGAGTGTGCCGGGGCGAAGTCCCTGCCTCACGGCAGCCACCTATGTACCACCAACAGAAGCCCAACCCAGGGGCTTGGCGAAATCAAAAAGGGCACCCAGAGAGAAATCCACAAGTGTTTACCCAGAGAGAAAATCCCCAAAGAGCTGAGCGAGCGTATTCCCAGAGAGATTACACACAAAGAGCCGAAAGAGCGTTCTATCAAGACGCTCAACGAGAGTATTTTCAGGATACAGATGCTGAGATAGAGTTGACCCAGAGAGAGGAGTTGCGAACGTATCTCACCACAATAAGTCAGGTCCGCACCAAGCGGCCTAAAAAGCTGAAAGTCACAGTCCTCTTGGAGGGCTCACCTTGCGAGCTGGAAGTTGACACAGGATCGTCCCTGACGATCATTTCATGGGCATCCATGAAACAGGCTATCCCTAGCCTCAAAAAGAGCCAACTACGCGTTCCAGACATCCTGCTTCGAGACTACCAGGGGAACCGAGTCCCCATCGTGGGCCAAGGCACATTCCAGATCCGTTTCAAGGACATCGTAGCCCAGCTGCCCGTGACCATCGCCAGCGCACCGTTACAGAACCTTCTTGGACTAGATTGGTTTGAAGCATTAGGGCTAGAAGTCACCGGAATCAACGCCGTGGAGAACAGCAGCGCTGAGCAGATATTTAAGGAGTTCGAGGATGTGTTCAGCCCCGGTCTTGGTAAGTATGTGGGTAAACCAATCTCATTTAATTTAGACCCCAAAGTGGCGCCAATCCGACTTAAGCCGAGACGAGTGCCTTTTGCACTCCGCCCAAAAATAGATAAGGAGATAGATAAGTTAGTGGAGCAAGGAATCCTTGAGCCGGTGAATCACGCGCGCTGGGAAACTCCCATTGTGACCCCCGTCAAGCCAGACGGGTCAGTCCGCATCTGCGCGGACTATAAATGCACAATTAATGTCGCACTACAACAAAGCGCATATCCTGTGCCAGTAGTACAGCACTTATTGCACTCGTTGGGGCCAGGAAAGATATTTGCTAAATTAGACATGGCACAAGCTTACCAGCAGTTGCCCGTAGATAGCGCCACAGCGGAGGCCCAAACTATAGTGACGCATAGAGGAGCATTCAAATGCAACCGGCTACAATTCGGTGTGAGCATTGCTCCAGGTTTGTTCCAGAGCGTCAGGGAACGACTTTTGCAAGGGATACCGGGAGTCGTCCCCTATTTCGACGACATCTTAGTGTCCGCTGCAAACGAGGAGCAATTAAATAAAAGAGTCAGAACTGTTTTGGCCAGAATCAGAGAGAAGGGTCTCCGCCTTAAAAAGGAAAAATGCCAAATTAACGTGCCTAGCGTAGAATTCCTGGGTTATAGAATCGATGGTCAGGGAATACACCCCACTTCAAAGAAAATTAAGGCGATCCAGGACGCCCCCACACCACGAAATCAGACCGAGTTGCAGGCCTTCCTCGGACTACTTAACTTCTACAGCGTTTTTCTGAGACAGAAGGCGACCGTTGCTGAGCCACTACATCGACTACTCCAGAGGAACGCACCATGGAGATGGGGACGATCCGAAGCAGCAGCTTTTGCCGCGGTAAAGCGCCTGCTCACCACTGACTCGCTGTTAGTCCAATACAGCCAGACACTACCGCTGGTATTGACCTGCGACGCATCACCCTTTGGAGTTGGCGCAGTCCTTAGCCACAGGATGCCAGACGGAAAAGAAGCACCCATCGCCTTCTACTCTAGGACTCTTTCATCGGCCGAGAGGAACTACAGCCAGATGGACAGGGAAGCGTTGGCTGCTGTAGCTGGAGTAAAACGTTTCCATGAATACCTCTACGGCCGCGATTTTGAACTAATTACAGATCACAAACCGCTGTTGGGACTTTTGGCAGGAAACCGCCCCACTCCGGTCTCCCTTTCTCCACGCATGACCAGGTGGACTGTTTTCCTGGCTGCGTACTCCTACAAGTTAATTCATCGACCGGGCTCCACTCTAGGACACGCAGACGCACTCAGCCGTTGCCCACTACCGGACCTTTTGCCAGACCCCACTCCCGAAGTACCGGTGTTGCTCATTGACTGTTTGGACTCCGGACCGGTTTCTTCCTGCGACGTTGCAAGGTTCTCCTCTAAAGACAATTTAATAAAGCAAGTTCAAACTTGGGTTTGGAGGGGGTGGCCGAAGGGAAACGTGGGCCCGGAATTCAAAGTGTTTTGGTCAAAACGGGACGAACTCTCAGTGTTACAAGGTTGTTTATTGTGGGGGGATCGAGTTGTTATTCCTTATGCGTTACGTAGAAATGTGTTAGATGCATTACATGTTGGGCACCCGGGGATCGTTAGGATGAAGGCGTTAGCGAGAAGTTACGTTTGGTGGCCAAACATGGATAAAGAAATAGAGGAGTGGGTGGCCACTTGCGATCCATGCCAAGAATCGAGACCAGCACCCCCGGAAGCGCCCGCCACAGAATGGGAAAAGCCTAAAGCACCATGGTCGAGAATACACATCGACTTCGCAGGGCCAGTTCAAGGTCAGACGTTCCTTATAGTTGTGGATGCATACTCCAAATGGCTAGAAGTAGTCCTAATGACTTCAACCACGGCAGAGGCAGTCATTAAGGTTCTACGGCGACTTTTCGCCACTCATGGCCTGCCCGACCTCCTGGTCTCCGATAACGGGCCCCAGTTCACGGCCATGCAATTCGAAACATACTTAGCAGGTCAGGGAATTCGGCATGCCCTCGTCGCGCCATTCCATCCGGCATCAAACGGACAGGCGGAGAGAATGGTGCGATCCGCAAAAGAGGCCCTCGCTAGGATGGGTCCAGGTGATTGGCAAACACGCATTGACCATTACCTATTAATCCAACACATTACCCCCAGCGCAACGACGGGTAGGAGCCCCGCTGAGCTACTCATGGGCCGCCGTCTACAGTCTCACCTGGACCGTCTTCACCCTAATTACTCTGCCACGGCACCCCCAGACTCCACAAGCAAAATTCGGAGTTTTAGCATAGGGGATTCAGTATACGCCCACAACTATGCAGGGGGAACATTGTGGATGCCGGCAAGGGTCATTGGCATCACGGGTCCACGATCGTATCTGTTAGAACTGGAAGACGGGCGGAACTGGAAAAGGCACATCGATCAACTTCAGGGTCGCCTGGCACACTCAGACCTACGAACCGAGGACGAGAGCTACCTACCAACGCAAAGTCAGCCACTCGAGAGCCCCAACACAGAGAACTACGACACCTGCGAGCCCAGGACAGAACAAGAGGCCGAACACGAAACGGAACAACCCCCAAGCAACGTAAGCGAGCAGACCCCTGAACGCCCAAGCAACGAAAGCATGAAACCCCCCGAACTCGAAACAGAGAAAGCAACCAATCCTGCAACTACTTCTGACCAACCCGAACTGCGACGCTCCACCCGAGTAAGGCAAACGCCAACATACCTTAAGGACTACATAACTAACCGCAATGTTCCGTCTAAGAGGGGAGGGGTGTTAGATATTAACATATATCGTAGGAAGTCTCCTCTCTGGTCCGCTGCTACAGCGGGAAACAGGTATCGCTCTGATTGGTCGAGAGGCGTACCCGAGTCCTATAAAAGGGGAACCCTCTGGCCACAGAGCAAGCTGGATCACTACTACTACTAATAAAGAGCTGTTAAGTCACTTCGTGTCCGCAGTCTGTTCTCTTGTTGCCCAGATCTAACAGGAACAATGACTACAAGGCCCATTGTTTAAACCATGACATGAATTCCAGAGGCTTTGCTTTCAAATACTAACTGCCCATTTCTTTTAAAAAAGACATAAAACTAAGGGCATCTGGGGCAGTGGGGGAGGTGGCTACAAAACATGATAAGCCCACAGCTTCCTCCTCCTGCTGGATCTTTACTGACCAACAGAGAGTCCCCCAAACTCCCAGGTAGAAGTTTCTTTCTCAACCTGTAGAAAAGAAAGATCTCCCCACAAAGGACTCTATAACCATTGAGACCTACAGTCCCTCTGGGGAGGGGAGGGGAGGGCAGCCCTCTGGCTAAATGAGGGCGGGGTGGGGCGGGGCAATTGGGAGCTGTCCTAGGGGGCGAGTTCTGGAGCTGTCGGGGAGAGCGAAGGGAAAGTAAGAGCTGGGATTCTTGCAGCCTAGGGGGGGGGGAGTAAAGGAGGGGCCCCTCTTATTCTCTGGGGGAAGAAAGTGGGAGGATTTAATACTGCTGGGATTAAAAAGAAGCCCCAAAGGACCCCGGTCGATCAGTCAGGGCCACTCAGGAGCCTCCACGGTGCCCGGAGGCTGGGAAGGTCTGGAGGGGGAGGAACCGGCTCCACCTCAACCCGAAGAAAAGGGAAGTTTCAGCCCACCTGGATTTTCTCCTGCCATTTTTATATCTCCCCCAAGTCAGAAGAAACCCGTCCTTCTCCGGGTGTGGCTGTCTGTGGTTGGGGGAGTGAAGAAGGGCCGGGCTGTTTCCATCACTCCCCCCCCCCGCGCCTGCTCCTTTCAAGGATACAGAAGATGGGGCAGGGTGGGTGGGTGAGAGCTGAGGGGCCTCAGGGCAATTGCCGCTGAGAAAGACAGGCGGAAAGGGGGATTTTCTTTCCTTGGGGAGGAGGCAATTTGCCCTCGGCTGCCCCTCCAGGGGCTCCTCAGCAGGCAGCTGCCAGAAGAAGAAGCGCCGCCCTCGGAGTGCCTGGTCGGACCAAGACCGGGAAGCGATTAAGGGTGTGTGTGTGTTGGGGGCGGGAGGATTGAGGGAGCTCAAATCTGCAGCTGATGAAAAGCTCCAGGCGATGCCGCTGCTCTTGTAGCTTTACCCGGACGCAGGCAAGAAAAGGGGGGGGGTGCTGACACCTTCAACGCCCCCCCAAGAGAAGAGTCTCCCCCCCCGCCCAGCCTCCAGCTTCGCCCCTCCGCCGCTGCTGCTCCTGCCTCTCCTGCACTGGAAGAGGATCCGGGCGCCGATTCTCCCCCGCCCGATGGCTGTAAGTTCGATGGAGAGAAACCCTCCCAGGAGTCTGGCGGTGCCCGATCCGTTCCTCCCAAGAGCCGCTTCCCCGCCGCCCCCTCCGCAGCGCCTGCCCGCCTCACAGAGTCCGCGGGGAGGGGCAGCAAGAGAGGCTCCTCCTCCAGCCGCCTGGGGGTCCCGCGTGTCTCAGAGCCCAGAGGCTGCCTCCCCTTCCCTCCCACAGGGGCTCCTCCCGCTCTCAGATCCGAGGCCCATGCTCGTTCCCCGCGGATCCTCCGGCGGCTCTCTTCGGCGAGGGCACCGCAGCCTCTGGAGACCGAGCCCCGACGTGGCTGGGAGGGAAGAGGCGCAGGGAGCCCCTGCAGTTGGGCTGGGAGGAAGCCCGTCCAGGTGCTGCCGCCCGCCCCGCTCCTCTCTGCCCACTGTGCTCGGCCAGTCGCGAGGAATGGAGGGGAAGAGCCGGAGAAACGAAGCAGGCGGGAGGGGAGGGAAAAGGGTTCAGACAGACCACCTGCCAGGGATGGCCCTGCCCGACCTGGGAGCGATGCAGCGGGACAAGTGAGGGGCTTGAGTGACAGCTGTCAGTCTGAGTGAGGGGGCAGGGCAGATGGGTGGCGCAGCTGCAGAAGGAGCCTTTTGTCTTGGGGGGGGGCCAAGGAGTGCCTGGGGAGGGTGCGGGGATCAAAGCCAGCTGAAGGACTTTGCCCCAATTACTCAAGATTTCATCCCACCGTGAAATAAAAGCCAAATGGGAGACTTACAGCCAATCACCAGGGGGCTCAAGTTCTAATCCTCCCTTAGGCATGAAAACTTCCTGGGGGACTTTGGGACAATCCTTAGGAGATGCCTGAGTTCCAGTCCCACCTTAGTT
>JAKRSK010009529.1:0-30275 GCA_029891615.1 Natrix natrix natrix | reverse complement strand
GCACCGGTCGGTCCGTTCCGTCCTCAGCGAAATATCGCTCTAAGTCCTGCCGCCACGGTCACCAGAATTGTTGCAGAAAATGACAGGCTTTAGACTTCTCAGGATACAGGAAAAGTTTATTTGGCAGCCAGGTTCAGAAAAGTTAGCCCATGGCTAACGTTGTGAATTTCTGAACAACCTTTATTATTGATGCACACATTCTTATACATTCTGAAAGACAGTGTAACACGGAAACACTTAACTCATTTCTTATTGGTTACCTTGAGGAAAAAGCCTTATAAGGAGATGGGGGTCTTACTTCTCCTTTTGTTACAGGTATGGACTACTTGCCATTAACGAACTTTAATTGAACCTTGTGGTTTTGGACTTCTGACATAGGGACATTTGCTGGAACATGTTGTGGTTGAAGGCTGATGACATTTCCCTGTCCCTTTAAGCAAGCTTCCAACTGTCCCTTTTATGCCACGTCTTCATTCTTATATTTTAATCCATATTTTATTCTACTTTAAGAAGACCTCCAAGGTCCCTTCCAATTCTGTTAGTCTGTTAATCTACTTATTTAAAGTACTAGTGCTACTTTTCTTCCTCACTTCACCTTAACCCACCCACCTCGCAAGCAGAACGGAAGCAGCAAAAGGAGCCGTCTCCTTCCCTGAGGATGATGGGAAGAGAAATCCATCCGCACTTTTTTTCTCGATTGGCTGATCGAGCTTGCGTCTGGTTTCCCGTCGTGCCCCGCGATTGTTGCTCTGTCACGGTCGCAACCGGTGCGTGGAAGACGGAACCATGAAGCAGGAAGGCGGGTCGAGACGCCGTGCCGGATCCGAAAAGGCCAAGCTGCCTCCCGCCGAGCCTCCTCAACTGCCCCCTCTCGCCGCCGGTGTGGAGATGCCGGAGGAGGCGCCTCCGGGCGAACCTGCTCCCGCGGAGAAATCGCAGCGCGAGCTCGATTCCGTCACGCTCGAAGGTGGGGAGGGAGAAGTAGCGTTGTACGCGAGCAGGAGCTAAATTAGAACTAGAGCGGCCAAAGATGTGGAATGGGTGGGAATGTCTCCCCTTCCCATTACTTTTGTGGTTAGGGCATTGGCGGGGGGGCGGGGTGCTGTCGAAAATTCCAGGGGCTTCGATTGTTCAGTTCACGGAGATTCGGCTTTGGGGGTGGAAAGTGGGGTTAAGGGGATGTGGTGGTTTCTTGCGGTGGGGGGAAGCCAATTGGAGAAGTCTTTTAAGATATAGAAGCGCTTGGAGAAAGCTGCTTAGCACCGATAGTGCTAAGCCATAATTCCTCAACCATGGTTTGTTTAATACTATAATTCACATGTCAGCCAGAGATAGATTTACTGCCTTGATCTGAATACTGGTGACGACACTGGGTTTTTCTGGGGCTACCATATCTGAATCCGCACGCTGCCTTCTTGCCTTACTTACATTTGTGTAAACCCGCTGAAACATTGTTTGAGATTCACGGAGGAAATAAATAAATATAGTCGAGTCAGTACCAGATGTCTTGCTCAAAATTCTGACTTTTATAAATTTGTGTTGGCAAAGGAACAGGTTTAGATTCCATAGTATAACGGTATAATTTATTCTCTGGGATAGTGTTTTTCAACCTCTGCAACCTGAAGATGTGTGGAGTTCACCCTCCAAAAATCCTCTGCCAGCGTGAGAATTCTAGGAGTTGAAGTCCATGCATCTTCATGTTTTTCTGGTTGAAAAACACCAGTACAAAATAACTTGCCAGAGCCTAGCTTGGAAGTATTTTCAAAGGATTTTTATTTAAAGAGTGTGGTGGAGTCTTTGTTATTGGCCAGTTTTGTAACATAGTCTATTTTAAATGGAGGTGATTCTTTTATTGGAATAGTAAAGCTCAGTGAATGGTTGACAAAGTAGAGTCTAAAAAAATAGAAACAGATATAGAATAAAACCAATATAAGCCAAACGTGATGAAAATGCAAGAAGCACAAGCAATTGTATTTTATTTTTGTTAAAATATTAATGATTAAAACCTTGTAAAAATGGAAAATATTTCCATTTGATGCCAGAATACCACAACATGAGTACTAGGCAAGTGTCTTGAGAAAAACATGCCAGGATTGAAGTCCAATCCCTAAAAACATATTTCATTATCAGATTAATCGGCAACAGTGCTAGCATTCAGTTTTTGTCATCCACAGATAGCTCACAAACTCCCACACTTCAAAATAATGTTGGCATTTGCTTACTTGTTATATTATTTTTCATCTAGCAACAGCGGTAATGTCTTCAAATTTAGCTGTAGCAATACATTAACTGAAATGCCAGTGTATAGGCTTTAGAGCAGGCTGTCTGGGCAATTCTGGGAGTTGGAGTCCAAACATGGTGTAAAATTGCTGAGATTGACAAATAGTGCTGTGAGGAATAAAATCTCAACTCCAAAAGTTGTTGGAATACAAAACAATTTTATTGAAGTGTTTGCAAAGGCTGGTGGATTTCCAAGCAAACAAGCAAGAGAAACCACAGCTAGTTACAGATCTCAGCATATTTTATACATTCCTATCACTGGCCATTTGTCCCTCCTGCCCAGGTCAGTCACATGCTAACAGCCAGCCTATAATCTACTATTGCACCTAAAAGTTCAAAATTAGTTAATCCCCTTGTTGCTAAGCATCCAGCCCCTTCATTTCTTACCTCTTTTCCCTTATCAGTTGTCTTGTTTTTCTGTATAATGCAGTACCTGGTACATATTTCAAGCCAGAAGCTGTGTACGTCATTGCCTGTCAGGTTTCATACATCGGGCAAATATGGCTGTGCCTTGGATATGTATTAGTGTGGCCATACTTTAAAACACTAACTAGGTAATTTTAACAAAGAATAAACCTTATATAAGGGTCATTCCATGTCAAGTGGTCTGATTTCAGAAAAGTGCCCAGCTCGACTGTCACAGATTTCGATGAAATTTGGTGTGAACATGCACACACGCCCCCAGTGAACATTGGTAAAGTGTTACGTGTGCCAATGCAATACTTGCGGAGATATAGTCATTTGTGTGACCCCCATACTGCAGCCTTCTACAGTATGACTCTGAGATTTCAGCAAATTTGAGACATAGTATCTCCGGCAATATTTTGTTGAGACAAACAAAACATGGCCATCTTGGGTGGGTTTCTTGGTTCAGGATCCCAAGCCTGCAGTTTGGTTTCTTCTTTGAGGTTCCAAAGCCTTGTGTGGGTATCTGTCCAGTTCCCAAGCCAACAATTGGGGCAGCTTATCCTAGGCTCCCAAGCCTAAAGTGGGTATCTTATATGGTTCCCCAGCCGAAGTCCGTACTGTTCGTATGAACTGCCAATTCCAACGATTGTTTGTTTATTATTGAATTTACGTGCCACGTTCTTTAGCGTCGCTTCTGGGAATTGATACTGTTGACCTGACGATGTAACCGAAGATGCTGGAAGCACGCAAATAAGATGTGGTTCTGGAACACAAGAAATATCTTGACTTTCAGGCCAATAAAATGAATGAGCAGGGCCTCACGGATGCATAAATGTTACCAACGCATCATTTTGTTCAATCGAAATGTCCACGATGTTGCCTACCCACCATTTTTTTCATAAATGGCAATATAACAATTGGGAAATATGTCGGCCAATTTTAAATTCGGATCGGTGGTATTGGACATTTTGGCCACAAAGTTAATTGAAACTTTGCTGACAGAAATCGCATTTGAATCAACTGGCACAAACTGGTGATGATCTCTTGTGCCAGCTATTGTGCTGCTAACTTTCCATCTTTCTTCTTGCAGCATCCTGCTTTCTTCAATTTCTTCCTTCAGACCGTATATATATTTAATTCCGTGAATGTTTCTGTCGCAAAAGTTGAACAGATCGGTCGGCATCAGTATTTGGTCAGTTGATGGTCGCTGGAGGCTGACTCGATGATGCGTTGGTAACATTTTTGGCACTTTTACAAAAAACCGTCAACTTTACACTCAATTTGTGAACTATTGTATATATGCCATATGTGCACATACATATTACATAGTATTGAGTGTGTATAGGCACACAAAAAGATACGTTATCTACTATACTGTATATACCAGTGGTGGGTTGCAGGCAGTATGCCCCGGTACAGTGCTCCGGAGGGCCCGCCCGCGCTCCTTACCTGTCCTTTAAAGCCTGTGAAGAGGTTTGGAGTGGGCCCAGCAAGATTACTCCGCGCTCCCAGCACAGCACAGTTGATTCAGAGCCAGCCCCCCCCCCCCCCCCGGTTGCTCAGGGTTCCTCCTGCTCTCTTCCACCCATCTGAAATGGGCCCAATTCTAGATCCTACACAGGAGTTAGTAGTCCCTAGGATGGCTGATCATTCTATTTTGGGCAGCAGCACAGTGGTGGAGTTTTCCCCAAAGCCCCGGTCTACATCGGGTGATCCCAGTGCCAGGGTAGGTAGGCCCACCACCAGGGGCACCTCCACCAGATCCTGAACAAGTGGATCAGTGGTTGGGGCTGCTGCCGCTACGGCCGATAGAGAGGCCAAGGGAAGGCAGAAACCTTCCAGGAGGGCACAGGTCAGCCACTCACCTACGGCTCTAGCCTTAGAGACCCTTTCTTCACATTCTTAGCCTAGTTCACCTCTAGCTCTGGACACGCAGGGATGGTCTCCTGATATTACCATTCCCCAGGGGCTATTAGCGGAGGGAAGTTGGGTTGCGGCCTGCTTCCCCACCCTGCGTTTCTGACCCTGTTGGGCCTCTGACCCTGTTACAAGGCGTCCAGCTCCAGAGGCTACCTTCACCCCCACAGCTGCGGGTCTCCACCCTGAGGGGGGACAAATCCTGAGCCTTCCTAGGGAAATTTGTGACCTCATTTCAGCAGCAATTTCTCAAGGGTTTGACAGTGAATTGCAGCGCAGGGGACAAGCCTCTAGGTCGCATACTTCGACCAGGGCCTTGTCAGTACCGCTTGATCCTCCTTCACCTGCTCATTTCCTATCCAGTGAGAATTCCCTAGCTAGGGAGGAAGACTTAGGGGACCAGGAGTTATCAGAAGCCTGCCTTTTTGGGCCTTTTCCACCCCATCTTTTTAAAATATTTATTTTACAAGGCTAAGATGGGAGGTTCTGCCACCTCCGCTGGTACTTCTCTTGGCTTAGACCCTACGGAACGCCTGTTTGCGGAGCAGGTTCCAGAACAGTAAACTATACCAGCTCCCAAACTATTCCTGGATGTTATCCAGAAGCAATGGGCCCAGCCCAGCTCTACCCCTGCCCCTAGCAACAATGACCAGAAACTTTACAGTTCTGGCCCAGAGTTGGAAGGTCTATTGCAGGTTCCTCCTGTGGATCCCCCGGTAGCAGCCCTGGCTTCTCAGGCCATAGTACCATCAGATGTTTCTGATTTATTGAAGGCGGAGAACTGCAAGGCTGAGACGACGCTTCACAAGGCGCATCAGGCGGCTGCCTGGGCATTGCGAGCGGCCACTGCTGCCTCGTTCTTTAATAGGACCTCTCTGGTCTGGCTTCGGCAATTACAGGCCAGGATTTCCCCAGAGGACCTCCGGCTCCACCAAGATATTAACAGGTTGGTGGCAGCTGTAGAGTTTTCCTTGGACGCAACACATAACGCTGCCAAGTTTGCATCCAGAGCGGTAGCATCCAACATGACATCTCGTCGCCTCCTGTGGCTACGCCATTGGCAGACTGACATGCGCTCTAAGTGGCGCCTAGCTTCCGCACCTTTCAAGGGCGGTGCTCTATTCGGGGAGTCCTTGGATCCTATTCTTATAGAAACCAGGGACAAACGCAAGGTCCTTCCCCTATCCCACAGACGGGCCGATCATAGGGCCCAACCTTATTTTCGATGCCAGTCCTTTCGGTCAGTTGACTAGGGGTATGGCGCCTCCCAATATTCCTCCCAGTACCACCGACTGTACAATCAGGGGTCTGACAGGTACCAGGACAGATCGGGGTTTTGTGATGGGGGCAGGCAACAGCAACACCAGTCTCAGGCCAAGTGGCCATTTTGGGGGGGTCAGATAACTGACCTTTCCTCCGATATAAGTGACTCCCATTCCCATCTTCCCATTGGTGGCTGACTTACTAAGCGAGCCAATGGGAGGTGACCACCACGAACGCCTGGGTTCTCCAGACGGTGAGGCTGGGACTCACCTTGGAATTTCTAACCAACCCCTCCCCCGAGGCATTTCATCAGGTGCCCTGTCCCCAGGTGCCAAGTCAAGAGAAGTCTCATGGACTCTGAGATTCAACACCTGTTGGACATTCTATCCATCGAACTGGTTCCATCAGGGCAAGAGGGAAATTTGATCCTTTTTCTGGTTCCAAAGGGCTCGGGAGGGGTGAGAGCCATTTTAGACTTAAAACGACTCAATGTGCATCTGGCGTACAAGCGCTTCAAGATGCAGTCCTTAAAATCCATCTTGAGCTGCATCCGACAGGGAGACTGTTTGACTTTCATAGACATCAGGGAGACTTACCTCCACGTACCCATCAGGCCATCACACAGAAGGTTCCTGAGGTTCCACTTCGCAGACAGACATTACCAGTACAGGGTCCTTCCGTTTGGCGTCTTTTCTGCTCCCAGGACCTTCACGAAGCTGCTGGCAGCGGTTGCGGTGTATCTGTGGTCATTCCCAGTCAGGATGCAGTGTTACCTCAACGACATCTTAATACAGTCGTCGTCCCCAGCACATGGACATCGAGACTTACATACCACGATACAGGTCTTCCAGCAGCACGGGTTCTCGGTGAATCTTTAGAAGAGTCATCTCCAGCCGTCTACCAGTCTGCTGCATCTGGGAGCTGTAACCAACTCGACAACATGCATCGTGTACCTTTCTCCTGACAGACAAGCCAGCATCCGAGAGCTGGTGAGTCAGATACTGTTACAGAGGTCAGTGTCCCTAGCGGTCCTTTCCCAACTCCTTGGGAAAATGATCTCTTGCATAGACATTGTTCCCTGGGTGCGACTACACGCACGAACTCTTCAATGGTTTCTGCTCCCATTCCAGAGGGCCCGCACCAGCAGGTCCAACACCAAGGTTCAGTTACCACCCAAAGTAATCCCATCCTTGATCTCGTGTTTGTCCCCTGCGCTTCGCAAGGGGTCCCTATTCAGGGAGTCGAAACGCATCACGGTGACTACAGATGAAGCCTATTCGGGTGGGAAGCCCATGCCCAAACCCAGGTTGCACAGGGTCGTTGGAGCCCAGAGGAACTCTGAAACAACATAAACTGGTTGCAGCTCCGGACTGTCCGCCTAGCCCTACGACACTTTCAGGACCTAGTGAGCGGCTGCCACATACTAATCCTGGCTGACAACGTGGCCACCAAGGCTCATGTAAACCGTCAGGGGGGCATGCACTCCAGAGCCCTCCTGAGGGAGGAGGAGACACTGCACCTATGGGCGGAGAAAAACACTCTTATCAATCAGCAGAGCACATCTCTAGGACGGCGAATGTGCAGGCGGATTGTTTGAGCAGGGCCACGGTGGACCGTGCAGAATGGTACCTCCACCTGGCCCTGTTCACAGAACTCACCCACAGGTTCGGCCTGCCAGCCGTGGACCTGTTCGCTCGTCCCTGCAACATTCGCCTCCCAAGGTTCTTCGCCAGGTTTCCCACTTCTGGGGCAGAAGGCGTTGACGATCTCCGGAGCCCCTGGCCACCGGGTCTGTTGTACGCTTTTCCACCGATAACTCTCATTCCAAGAGTCATCCGGAAGATCCTGGTGGAAAGAGCGGAGGTCCAGCTCATCGCTCCTCACTGGCCCAGATGCACCTGGTACAACGACCTGGTCAATCTCTCCATCGCCAGGCCCTGGAGAATCCCGGACAACAGGATATCCCTCAGCCAGGGGGCTCTTCTTCATCCAGAGCCTCAGTGGTTACAACTTGCTGTCTGGCACTTGAAAGGGATATCGTAATGCATGACCAAGTTTCCAGCAGAGTCATCCACACAATTCAGGCGGCCAGGTGGCCTTCCACCACACACATATACAATGCTACCTGGGCTGCGTTTTGCAGATGGTGCCGGTCTCGTCAGTTAGATTCTAGATCTGCCTCCGTACCACAGGTATTGGAGTTCTTACAAGATGGACTACACAGGGGGCTGACGCCTAACACCCTACGTCGTCAATTGGCGGCCCTATCTACAGTGATTTCGGGTGAGGAGAGCTGGACTCTGGCCCATCACCCACAGGTAAGGACCTTTTTGAAAGGGGTGACAAACCTCATACTGCCCATGGTATATCACTTCCTCACCTGGGAATTACCCATAATGCTGCAGGCTCTCACATCCACACCGTTTGAGCCGCTTCGCACCATCAGCCTATGACTCTTAAACGCTCAAGACTGTCTTCCTTGTGGCCATCACCTCGGCCAGGAGGGTTTCAGAACTGGCAGCTCTGTTGGTACGCCCAGATCTCTGCATTTTTCATCCTGACAGAGTTGTATTACGGCTAGACCCCTCCTTCTTGCCCAAAATGAACTCGTGGTTTCACAGGGCCCAGGAGGTTATTCTCCCGAACTTCTGCCCACGGCCTTTCCACCCACATGAGAGGAGGTGGCACCACATCGATGTGAGGAGGGTTCTGGCAGTACGTCAAGCGAACAGCGTCCTTCCGAAAGATGGAATTGTTATTCATCTCATTTCAACCTGCGAACATAGGGCAGAAGGTGTCATCCAGCACTGTGCGGCGTTGGTTGAAGGCCCGCATCGCCCAGGCCTATGAGATCCAGGCCAGGCCAGTACCTAGACGTATAACGGCCCACTCCATGAGGAGTGTGGCTACCACCTCTGCCTGGGCAACTCAAGCTTCTGTGGAGGACATATGCAGGGCGGTGACTTGGTCATCTCCATCGCCCTTCATGAAACATTATAAACTGGACGTGTTTGCCTCCGCTGAGGCATTGGTTGGGCGACATGTCCTACAGAGGGTCATTGCATTCCAGCGACCCCGGACCATTCCAGTGCCCGCCCTTAAGACTCTATACTTTGGCATATCCCATGCTTGGATTCTCCAAGCAGCGCACAGGAGAAAGACCGTTGGCTTACCTGAACTGTTGTTCTATGCGTGCTGAGGGAGAATCCAATCCCACCTTTGTGGTCCAGGGTCTGTGGGCTACTTACCTTAAGTCATTTTCCAGGACTCACCTTATTTCCATCTCTCAGATCGGCTGCGCCTTCATAAAAAACTGCACTCTTCCGGCCAGAGGAGGCGTGGCCAAGACTTTTTCTAACTGAGTCTCAAGTCTAATGGACAAAAGTTAACCCATGCTTGGATTCTCCCGCAGTGCACATAGAACAACCATTCAGGTAAGCCAATGGTCTTTCCCTGCTGGAGGAGGGGGCTGGACTAGATGACCTCCAACACCCCTTCCAGCCCTGAAACAGCTATGCTGTTTCAAAGTGTCTTCTGAAGCCACCTCTAGTGCCAGGGTTTGTGGTCCTTCCTCTCCTTTTTTTCTCTCTCTCTCCCTTCCTTCCTCTCCCTTCATGTATCTACCCATCCATCCATCCATCCATCCATGCAACTATATGTTATTAATAATACAATACAATAGTAGAGTTGGAAGGGACCTTGGAGGTCTTCTAGTCCAACCCCCTGCCTAGGCAGGAAACCCTATACCGTTCCAGACAAATGGCTATCCAACATCTTCTTAAAGACTTCCAGTGTTGGGGCATTCACAACTTCTGGAGGCAAGCTGTTCCACTGATTAATTGTTCTAACTGTCAGGAAGTTTCTCCTCAGTTCTAAGTTGCTTCTCTCCTTGATTAGTTTCCACCCATTGCTTCTTGTTCTGTCCTCAGGTGCCTTGGAGAATAGCTTGACTCCCTCTTCTTTGTGGCAACCCCTGAGATATTGGAACACTGCTATCATGTCTCCCCTAGTCCTTCTTTCTCTTAAGCTAGACATACCTAGTTCCTGCAACCGTTCTTCATATGTTTTAGTCTCCAGTCCCCTAATCATCTTTGTTGCTCTTCTCTGCACTCTTTCTAGAGTCTCCACATCTTTTTTACATCGTGGCGACCAGAACTGAATGCAGTATTCCAAGTGTGGTCTTACCAAGGCATTATAAAGTGGTATTAACACTTCACGTGATCTTGATTCTATCCCTCTGTTGATGCAGCCTAGAACTGTGTTGGCTTTTTTTGGCAGCTGCTGCACACTGCTGGCTCATATTTAAATGGTTGTCCACTAGAACTCCAAGATCCCTCTCACAGTTACTACTATTGAGCACGGTACCACCTATACTGTACCTGTGCATTCCGTTTTTGTTGCCTAAATGTAGAACCTTACTCTTTTCACCATTGAATTTCATTTTATTAGATAGTGCCCAATGTTCAAGTTTGTCAAGATCCTTCTGTATCTTAAGCCTATCTTGGCTACTCCTGCCAGCTTGGTGTCATCTGCAAATTTGATGAGTTCCCCATTTATTCCCTCATCCAAATCATTGATGAAGATGTTGAAGAGTACTGGGCCTAAAACAGAGCCTTGGGGTACTCCACTACATACTTCCCTCCATGTAGATGCAGTTCCATTGAGGACTACACGTTGAGTGCGGTTGGTCAGCCAGTTACGAATCCATCTGGTGGTAATGCTGTCTAACCCACATTCTTCTACTTTATCTAGTAGTAGGTTATGGTCTACCTTATCAAAAGCCTTACTGAAGTCCAAGTAAACTATATCAACGGCATTCTTCTGGTCCACTAATTTTGTCACATTATCAAATAATGCAATAAGATTAGTCTGGCATGATCTGTTTTTGACAAATCCATGTTGACTTTTGGCTATTACTTTGTTTGCTTCTAGGTGTTCGCAAATTTGTTGCTTGATTATTTTTTCCAGAATCTTTCCTGGTATTGAGGTCAGGCTGATAGGTCTGTAGTTTCCTGGATCTATTTTTTCCCTTTTTTGAAAATGGGAACCACATCAGCTCTTTTCCAGTCCTCTGGTAGTTCCCCGGTGTTCCAGGATCTCTGAAAGATATAATTCAGTGGTTCTGAGATCTCGTCTGCTAGTTCCTTCAGAACCCTGGGATAGATAGATGTCATTCACTTTCCCTCCCTCCCTCCCTCTCCTTCCTTCCTTCCTTCCTTCTTCCATACAGATTCCATACAGCTTTCTGAACCCTTAAGGCAAACCAAATGCAAGTGGTCCTTGCTTAATGGCCGGTTGCTTAGCAAGTGTTATAATTTATGACTGAGCTCCCCAGAGCTACTTGCCCTGGTTTTGGAGTTTTGACACGCACACACACACACACACAGACACACACAGCCAGTTACAACATCCCACACAGTCATGTGACTGAGGTTTTCTATGTTTTTTGCCAGTTTCCTACAATTCCTTCTGGTTTCTGGTTAAAAATGCCCATTGGGGAAAATGGACTTGTTTAACAACCACAGTGTTTGCTTAATGACCACAAGGTTCACTTAAACAGGTCTCTCCCCCTCTCTCTTTCTCTCTCATTCTCTCTTTCTCCATCTCTCTGTTTCTCATTTCTCTCTCTCTCTCTCTCTCATTCTCTCTTTCTCCATCTCTCTTTCTCATTTCTCTCTTTCTCCCTTCCCCCCTCTCATTCTCTCTTTCTCCATCTCTCTCTTTGTTTCTCATTTCTCCCCCCCCCCCTCATGTGTGTGTGTGCACGTGCGCACTCAAGCCTGATAGAGGACAGAGCCATCCACTCTGTCGCGGCCCTGAGCGCCAACATCACAACTGCCCCTTCCTCTCCCCCCCTCTTGTTGCGGTCACACTCTCTTCTTTCCCTCTCCCCCACAAGCTTGCCGTTCTCCTTGCGGCGCCTGCAGGGCTCGAGACTTTCCCCTCTCCTCTTTCCCGAGGCATGGGTTTTAACAGTGTGGAAGCGACCAAACAGCGGACGTCCTCCCAGAGCAGCAGCTGCTTGGCTTGCCCTGACATATCACCTTTTTTTTCTATTTTTTTGTTAAATAGTTTTACATCATTACATCATTAGCGAAGAGAACACAGTTGCTTGTAATATGATCGCAAAGGTCATTTATGTAAAGTCATCGCAAAGGTCATTTATGTAAAGTATTAAGAGTGTTGGTCCTAAAACGCTGCCTTGGGGTACACGGCTGTTAACAGGTGCAGGATTTGATAGGGCGCTCCCTATTTTGACCACTTGTTGCCTGTTTGACAGGAACGCAGCTGTCCAATTATGCAGGGGTCCAGAGATGCCATAAGATTTTAGTTTGAGAAGTAGTTTATCGTGTACCACTGAATCAAAAGCTTTACAGAAGTCTATATAAATTGTGTCTATTGCCTTGCCTTGATTGAGTTGTGTAGTCCATATGTTTTTGCAGTGTAGGATTTGTAGATTACAGGATAAATTTTTCCTGAAACCAAATTGTTTCCCCCCAAAAACCAGAAAAAAAATCATTCCTCAATTAGATGTATTAAGTGTCAGCATTCCAAATATCATCCAAAATTAAATCAGAGTCCAAGGCAAAGCATTGCTCTAAGTTCCAATTTATTAAGAGAGACATGTTGGCACATCTGTGGAAAACCCGAATCTGAAAGCTTCCTGGGTTTTCCACCCAGTTGAAAAAAAAAAAAAAGCACAGTGTTAAGCTTCTGGAAAGTGAATTGAGTTGGCTCTAATATTTCTGAGTCTATATTTCTTCCTGGCCAGTTTACAGCTGGGAAATCACATTTTTTTCTCAATGTTTTCCACCGTCTGTGTTGTTTCTGTGTCTATATTTAGTTTCCAACAAATCTGCTACATTGCAAACAAGTTATTCTTGTAGGTTTAAAGTATTTAATGTCTGATTTTTAAAAATGTTTTGCACAGTATAAGTTCATCAAACCTTTTAGAAAAAAAAATCAGCTAAAGATTGCACGTTGCTAGCCAGATTCTGTTCCCCCCCTTGAGTGTCAGCCTCTTCCTTCTCTCTGTAATCTGATACGTTGTTTCTCAAAGCAGGGAGCAAGCAAAGAAGACAGGGAAGATATTTTCTGACTATTTTGATCCAAAAGGTTTTTGCTTTGTTTGTTTGTTTTATTGGAGTTATGTTTTGCAGGTTAATAACATACAAATCCAGAGTCACATGCAGTGTTTCCATATGGAAAGCAGAATTTGATAACAGCAGTCAAATAAATCAAAGAAAGAAAGCAAAAAAGAAAACAGAAAGAATCCAACAGGGGTTGAAATAGATCAGCATTTAGCCAGTCTATTAATCTTTAAAGATAATGTAGGAAATCAGCACCCCACCCCCAGAAAGAAGGCTTCCCTAGGATCAAATCATTCACTTCTCTCTACCAGGCAGTCCCTCCAACAGTTAAGTTTTATGAATGAGATACCTTTGTATCTATTGAGAAAAATGGAGCATTCCCTTCAGTATCCATTTTCAGAAATCCAGGCCAGCCTATTCACAAACAAAATGACTTCAGCCACAGCTCCCACAGAAGGCTGGAGCTGATGGGATTAAGAATTTGCATTCCCCCACCCAAAATCTAAGGACAGGACATGACCTTTAGGACATCATAAGATTAACCCGCCACCATTGGAATAGTAAAAGACACAAGGCTCAGTACATTGCACAACCAAGACTGAGTGGCTGTGGCTACCGGCACCTCGGTTCAGCCAGCTGATCCCATCGCTGGCCATAGGGGGCGAACAATTGCCCCCTGTGGAACAGGCGCGCAATTTGGGCGTCCTTGACGCCCGGCTGTCAATGGATGACCATGTGGCAGCCGTGGCAAGGGGGGCGTTCCACCAGGTTCGCCTGGTGCGCCAATTGCGCCCCCTACTGGACCGGGATGCCCTACGCACGGTCACTCATGCGCTGGTGACGTCCCGCCTGGATTACTGGAACGCTCTCTACATGGGGCTGCCCTTGGGACGCGCCCGGAGACTGCAGTTAGTTCAGAACTCAGCCGCGCGGGCTGTGATGGGGAGTACGAGATACTCCCACGTAACACCTCTCCTGCGCGAGCTGCACTGGCTACCTGTGGTTTTCCAGGTGCGTTTCAAGGTGCTGATTACCGTCTTTAAAACGCTCCATGGCACGGGACCTAGTTACTTGCGGGATCGCATCCTCCCACATACATCCCTGCGGCCAATTCGCTCACACAGGGAGGGGCTTCTCCTGGTGCCGTCCACTAGGCAATGCCAACGGGCGACACCGAGGAGTAGGGCCTTCTCTGTGATGGGCCCAACCCTCTGGAATGACCTCCCCCCCGACATTAGAACCACTTCTGACCTCCGCTCCTTCCGGCAAAAACTGAAGACCCACCTGTTCCGATTAGCAGGCCTGGCATAATTCAACTGTCCCTCCTGGCAAATGTATTATATCTGGTTATTTTAGGGGTTTTTTAATTTACTGTATCTGTTTTTAGGGGTTTAAATTTATATTTATATCTGCTTTGTACAGTTCTTTTAACTGCATTTTAACCTCCTCCATGTCAACTGTCAACTGTACATATTTAATTTTATTGTATGTTGTTATATTTTGCATGAACTGTACACCGCCCCGAGTCCCTTTTGGGAGAGGGGGCGGTCTAGAAGCATTAAATATTATTATTATTGTTATTATTATTTAACCCCCTGGAGCATCTCAATCACCAAACCCCAGAACCCTATAAAAATCCATCCACTTTCTCAGCCATTTTGTCAGCCACCTCAGAAACATGCTGTTTTCACTGAAGTTTCTGGAAACCAAATAAACAGAGACCTTATTTCCTTGTAGCCAGCGTTCCATTTTATTGCCAGCATTTTTCTCCCGACTTGGAACCGGACTGGATTTTTCTTACAACAATTACAAAAACAAAAGTTCAAAAAGTGAACTTAAAAGTCCCAGACATGCTTACGAAAATGTTCTACTGGTAGGAAGAGGTGTAAAATGCACATTGACGTTTTGGCTGCTCCCACAAGGAGTCACAATCTTCAAGATTCCCCTCCCTGGTGGATCCACAACTATCCAAAAGTCATCTTGGGTCATTCCTAAGTGCCCCCATTCAAATCCAGGGGGCAAGACTGTCAAAGAACCAGCTCTGGAAGAAAACTCAGCAGATTGTGAGTAAAAGAAAGAAAGCTTCTCAGCAGCCATCTTGGGGAGGAGTCTCCCTTTGTGTAAGTTTTTGTTGTGTAAATATTAAGATGCTCCAATCAGTGGTGAGATTCAGAAACTCACCACTGATTGGAGGCATCTTAATATTTACACAACAAAAACTTACACAAAGGGAGACTCCTCCCCAAGATGGCTGCTGAGAAGCTTTCTTTCTTTTACTCACAATCTGCTGAGTTTTCTTCCAGAGCTGGTTCTTTGACAGTCTTGCCCCCTGGATTTGAATGGGGGCACTTAGGAATGACCCAAGATGACTTTTGGATAGTTGTGGATCCACCAGGGAGGGGAATCTTGAAGATTGTGACTCCTTGTGGGAGCAGCCAAAACGTCAATGTGCATTTTACACCTCTTCCTACCAGTAGAACATTTTCGTAAGCATGTCTGGGACTTTTAAGTTCACTTTTTGAACTTTTGTTTTTGTAATTGTTGTAAGAAAAATCCAGTCCGGTTCCAAGTCCGGGAGAAAAATGCTGGCAATAAAATGGAACGCTGGCTACAAGGAAATAAGGTCTCTGTTTATTTGGTTATCCAGAAACTTCAGTGAAAACAGCATGTTTCTGAGGTGGCTGACAAAATGGCTGAGAAAGTGGATGGATTTTTATAGGGTTCTGGGGTTTGGTGATTGAGATGCTCCAGGGGTTAAATAATAATAACAATAATAATAATATTTAATGCTTCTAGACCGCCCCCTCTCCCAAAAGGGACTCGGGGCGGTGTACAGTTCATGCAAAATATAACAACATACAATAAAATTAAATATGTACAGTTGACAGTTGACATGGAGGAGGTTAAAATGCAGTTAAAAGAACTGTACAAAGCAGATATAAATATAAATTTAAACCCCTAAAAACAGATACAGTAAATTAAAAAACCCCTAAAATAACCAGATATAATACATTTGCCAGGAGGGACAGTTGAATTATGCCAGGCCTGCTAATCGGAACAGGTGGGTCTTCAGTTTTTGCCGGAAGGAGCGGAGGTCAGAAGTGGTTCTAATGTCGGGGGGGAGGTCATTCCAGAGGGTTGGGCCCATCACAGAGAAGGCCCTACTCCTCGGTGTCGCCCGTTGGCATTGCCTAGTGGACGGCACCAGGAGAAGCCCCTCCCTGTGTGAGCGAATTGGCCGCAGGGATGTATGTGGGAGGATGCGATCCCGCAAGTAACTAGGTCCCGTGCCATGGAGCGTTTTAAAGACGGTAATCAGCACCTTGAAACGCACCTGGAAAACCACAGGTAGCCAGTGCAGCTCGCGCAGGAGAGGTGTTACGTGGGAGTATCTCGTACTCCCCATCACAGCCCGCGCGGCTGAGTTCTGAACTAACTGCAGTCTCCGGGCGCGTCCCAAGGGCAGCCCCATGTAGAGAGCGTTCCAGTAATCCAGGCGGGACGTCACCAGCGCATGAGTGACCGTGCGTAGGGCATCCCGGTCCAGTAGGGGGCGCAATTGGCGCACCAGGCGAACCTGGTGGAACGCCCCCCTTGCCACGGCTGCCACATGGTCATCCATTGACAGCCGGGCGTCAAGGACGCCCAAATTGCGCGCCTGTTCCACAGGGGGCAATTGTTCGCCCCCTATGGCCAGCGATGGGATCAGCTGGCTGAACCGAGGTGCCGGTAGCCACAGCCACTCAGTCTTGGTTGTGCAATGTACTGAGCCTTGTGTCTTTTACTATTCCAATGGTGGCGGGTTAATCTTATGATGTCCTAAAGGTCATGTCCTGTCCTTAGATTTTGGGTGGGGGAATGCAAATTCTTAATCCCATCAGCTCCAGCCTTCTGTGGGAGCTGTGGCTGAAGTCATTTTGTTTGTGAATAGGCTGGCCTGGATTTCTGAAAATGGATACTGAAGGGAATGCTCCATTTTTCTCAATAGATACAAAGGTATCTCATTCATAAAACTTAACTGTTGGAGGGACTGCCTGGTAGAGAGAAGTGAATGATTTGATCCTAGGGAAGCCTTCTTTCTGGGGGTGGGGTGCTGATTTCCTACATTATCTTTAAAGATTAATAGACTGGCTAAATGCTGATCTATTTCAACCCCTGTTGGATTCTTTCTGTTTTCTTTTTTGCTTTCTTTCTTTGATTTATTTGACTGCTGTTATCAAATTCTGCTTTCCATATGGAAACACTGCATGTGACTCTGGATTTGTATGTTATTAACCTGCAAAACATAACTCCAATAAAACAAACAAACAAAGCAAAAACCTTTTGGATCAAAATAGTCAGAAAATATCTTCCCTGTCTTCTTTGCTTGCTCCCTGCTTTGAGAAACAACGTATCAGATTACAGAGAGAAGGAAGAGGCTGACACTCAAGGGGGGGAACAGAATCTGGCTAGCAACGTGCAATCTTTAGCTGATTTTTTTTTCTAAAAGGTTTGATGAACTTATACTGTGCAAAACATTTTTAAAAATCAGACATTAAATACTTTAAACCTACAAGAATAACTTGTTTGCAATGTAGCAGATTTGTTGGAAACTAAATATAGACACAGAAACAACACAGACGGTGGAAAACATTGAGAAAAAAATGTGATTTCCCAGCTGTAAACTGGCCAGGAAGAAATATAGACTCAGAAATATTAGAGCCAACTCAATTCACTTTCCAGAAGCTTAACACTGTGCTTTTTTTTTTTTTTCAACTGGGTGGAAAACCCAGGAAGCTTTCAGATTCGGGTTTTCCACAGATGTGCCAACATGTCTCTCTTAATAAATTGGAACTTAGAGCAATGCTTTGCCTTGGACTCTGATTTAATTTTGGATGATATTTGGAATGCTGACACTTAATACATCTAATTGAGGAATGATTTTTTTCTGGTTTTTGGGGGGAAACAATTTGGTTTCAGGAAAAATTTATCCTGTAATCTACAAATCCTACACTGCAAAAACATATGGACTACACAACTCAATCAAGGCAAGGCAATAGACACAATTTATATAGACTTCTGTAAAGCTTTTGATTCAGTGGTACACGATAAACTACTTCTCAAACTAAAATCTTATGGCATCTCTGGACCCCTGCATAATTGGACAGCTGCGTTCCTGTCAAACAGGCAACAAGTGGTCAAAATAGGGAGCGCCCTATCAAATCCTGCACCTGTTAACAGCCGTGTACCCCAAGGCAGCGTTTTAGGACCAACACTCTTAATACTTTACATAAATGACCTTTGCGATGACTTTACATAAATGACCTTTGCGATCATATTACAAGCAACTGTGTTCTCTTCGCTAATGATGTAATGATGTAAAACTATTTAACAAAAAAATAGAAAAAAAAGGTGATATGTCAGGGCAAGCCAAGCAGCTGCTGCTCTGGGAGGACGTCCGCTGTTTGGTCGCTTCCACACTGTTAAAAACCCATGCCTCGGGAAAGAGGAGAGGGGAAAGTCTCGAGCCCTGCAGGCGCCGCAAGGAGAACGGCAAGCTTGTGGGGGAGAGGGAAAGAAGAGAGTGTGACCGCAACAAGAGGGGGGGGAGAGGAAGGGGCAGTTGTGATGTTGGCGCTCAGGGCCGCGACAGAGTGGATGGCTCTGTCCTCTATCAGGCTTGAGTGCGCACGTGCACACACACACATGAGGGGGGGGGGGAGAAATGAGAAACAAAGAGAGAGATGGAGAAAGAGAGAATGAGAGGGGGGAAGGGAGAAAGAGAGAAATGAGAAAGAGAGATGGAGAAAGAGAGAATGAGAGAGAGAGAGAGAGAGAAATGAGAAACAGAGAGATGGAGAAAGAGAGAATGAGAGAGAAAGAGAGAGGGGGAGAGACCTGTTTAAGTGAACCTTGTGGTCATTAAGCAAACACTGTGGTTGTTAAACAAGTCCATTTTCCCCAATGGGCATTTTTAACCAGAAACCAGAAGGAATTGTAGGAAACTGGCAAAAAACATAGAAAACCTCAGTCACATGACTGTGTGGGATGTTGTAACTGGCTGTGTGTGTCTGTGTGTGTGTGTGTGCGTGTCAAAACTCCAAAACCAGGGCAAGTAGCTCTGGGGAGCTCAGTCATAAATTATAACACTTGCTAAGCAACCGGCCATTAAGCAAGGACCACTTGCATTTGGTTTGCCTTAAGGGTTCAGAAAGCTGTATGGAATCTGTATGGAAGAAGGAAGGAAGGAAGGAAGGAGAGGGAGGGAGGGAGGGAAAGTGAATGACATCTATCTATCCCAGGGTTCTGAAGGAACTAGCAGACGAGATCTCAGAACCACTGAATTATATCTTTCAGAGATCCTGGAACACCGGGGAACTACCAGAGGACTGGAAAAGAGCTGATGTGGTTCCCATTTTCAAAAAAGGGAAAAAAATAGATCCAGGAAACTACAGACCTATCAGCCTGACCTCAATACCAGGAAAGATTCTGGAAAAAATAATCAAGCAACAAATTTGCGAACACCTAGAAGCAAACAAAGTAATAGCCAAAAGTCAACATGGATTTGTCAAAAACAGATCATGCCAGACTAATCTTATTGCATTATTTGATAATGTGACAAAATTAGTGGACCAGAAGAATGCCGTTGATATAGTTTACTTGGACTTCAGTAAGGCTTTTGATAAGGTAGACCATAACCTACTACTAGATAAAGTAGAAGAATGTGGGTTAGACAGCATTACCACCAGATGGATTCGTAACTGGCTGACCAACCGCACTCAACGTGTAGTCCTCAATGGAACTGCATCTACATGGAGGGAAGTATGTAGTGGAGTACCCCAAGGCTCTGTTTTAGGCCCAGTACTCTTCAACATCTTCATCAATGATTTGGATGAGGGAATAAATGGGGAACTCATCAAATTTGCAGATGACACCAAGCTGGCAGGAGTAGCCAAGATAGGCTTAAGATACAGAAGGATCTTGACAAACTTGAACATTGGGCACTATCTAATAAAATGAAATTCAATGGTGAAAAGAGTAAGGTTCTACATTTAGGCAACAAAAACGGAATGCACAGGTACAGTATAGGTGGTACCGTGCTCAATAGTAGTAACTGTGAGAGGGATCTTGGAGTTCTAGTGGACAACCATTTAAATATGAGCCAGCAGTGTGCAGCAGCTGCCAAAAAAGCCAACACAGTTCTAGGCTGCATCAACAGAGGGATAGAATCAAGATCACGTGAAGTGTTAATACCACTTTATAATGCCTTGGTAAGACCACACTTGGAATACTGCATTCAGTTCTGGTCGCCACGATGTAAAAAAGATGTGGAGACTCTAGAAAGAGTGCAGAGAAGAGCAACAAAGATGATTAGGGGACTGGAGACTAAAACATATGAAGAACGGTTGCAGGAACTAGGTATGTCTAGCTTAAGAGAAAGAAGGACTAGGGGAGACATGATAGCAGTGTTCCAATATCTCAGGGGTTGCCACAAAGAAGAGGGAGTCAAGCTATTCTCCAAGGCACCTGAGGACAGAACAAGAAGCAATGGGTGGAAACTAATCAAGGAGAGAAGCAACTTAGAACTGAGGAGAAACTTTCCTGACAGTTAGAACAATTAATCAGTGGAACAGCTTGCCTCCAGAAGTTGTGAATGCCCCAACACTGGAAGTCTTTAAGAAGATGTTGGATAGCCATTTGTCTGGAACGGTATAGGGTTTCCTGCCTAGGCAGGGGGTTGGACTAGAAGACCTCCAAGGTCCCTTCCAACTCTACTATTGTATTGTATTATTAATAACATATAGTTGCATGGATGGATGGATGGATGGATGGGTAGATACATGAAGGGAGAGGAAGGAAGGGAGAGAGAGAGAAAAAAAGGAGAGGAAGGACCACAAACCCTGGCACTAGAGGTGGCTTCAGAAGACACTTTGAAACAGCATAGCTGTTTCAGGGCTGGAAGGGGTGTTGGAGGTCATCTAGTCCAGCCCCCTCCTCCAGCAGGGAAAGACCATTGGCTTACCTGAATGGTTGTTCTATGTGCACTGCGGGAGAATCCAAGCATGGGTTAACTTTTGTCCATTAGACTTGAGACTCAGTTAGAAAAAGTCTTGGCCACGCCTCCTCTGGCCGGAAGAGTGCAGTTTTTTATGAAGGCGCAGCCGATCTGAGAGATGGAAATAAGGTGAGTCCTGGAAAATGACTTAAGGTAAGTAGCCCACAGACCCTGGACCACAAAGGTGGGATTGGATTCTCCCTCAGCACGCATAGAACAACAGTTCAGGTAAGCCAACGGTCTTTCTCCTGTGCGCTGCTTGGAGAATCCAAGCATGGGATATGCCAAAGTATAGAGTCTTAAGGGCGGGCACTGGAATGGTCCGGGGTCGCTGGAATGCAATGACCCTCTGTAGGACATGTCGCCCAACCAATGCCTCAGCGGAGGCAAACACGTCCAGTTTATAATGTTTCATGAAGGGCGATGGAGATGACCAAGTCACCGCCCTGCATATGTCCTCCACAGAAGCTTGAGTTGCCCAGGCAGAGGTGGTAGCCACACTCCTCATGGAGTGGGCCGTTATACGTCTAGGTACTGGCCTGGCCTGGATCTCATAGGCCTGGGCGATGCGGGCCTTCAACCAACGCCGCACAGTGCTGGATGACACCTTCTGCCCTATGTTCGCAGGTTGAAATGAGATGAATAACAATTCCATCTTTCGGAAGGACGCTGTTCGCTTGACGTACTGCCAGAAACCCTCCTCACATCGATGTGGTGCCACCTCCTCTCATGTGGGTGGAAAGGCCGTGGGCAGAAGTTCGGGAGAATAACCTCCTGGGCCCTGTGAAACCACGAGTTCATTTTGGGCAAGAAGGAGGGGTCTAGCCGTAATACAACTCTGTCAGGATGAAAAAATGCAGAGATCTGGGCGTACCAACAGAGCTGCCAGTTCTGAAAACCCTCCTGGCCGAGGTGATGGCCACAAGGAAGACAGTCTTGAGCGTTTATAAGAGTCATAGGCTGATGGTGCGAAGCGGCTCAAACGGTGTGGATGTGAGAGCCTGCAGCATTATGGGTAATTCCCAGGTGAGGAAGTGATATACCATGGGCAGTATGAGGTTTGTCACCCCTTTCAAAAAGGTCCTTACCTGTGGGTGATGGGCCAGAGTCCAGCTCTCCTCACCCGAAATCACTGTAGATAGGGCCGCCAATTGACGACGTAGGGTGTTAGGCGTCAGCCCCCTGTGTAGTCCATCTTGTAAGAACTCCAATACCTGTGGTACGGAGGCAGATCTAGAATCTAACTGACGAGACCGGCACCATCTGCAAAACGCAGCCCAGGTAGCATTGTATATGTGTGTGGTGGAAGGCCACCTGGCCGCCTGAATTGTGTGGATGACTCTGCTGGAAACTTGGTCATGCATTACGATATCCCTTTCAAGTGCCAGACAGCAAGTTGTAACCACTGAGGCTCTGGATGAAGAAGAGCCCCCTGGCTGAGGGATATCCTGTTGTCCGGGATTCTCCAGGGCCTGGCGATGGAGAGATTGACCAGGTCGTTGTACCAGGTGCATCTGGGCCAGTGAGGAGCGATGAGCTGGACCTCCGCTCTTTCCACCAGGATCTTCCGGATGACTCTTGGAATGAGAGTTATCGGTGGAAAAGCGTACAACAGACCCGGTGGCCAGGGGCTCCGGAGATCGTCAACGCCTTCTGCCCCAGAAGTGGGAAACCTGGCGAAGAACCTTGGGAGGCGAATGTTGCAGGGACGACGCGAACAGGTCCACGGCTGGCAGGCCGAACCTGTGGGTGAGTTCTGTGAACAGGGCCAGGTGGAGGTACCATTCTGCACGGTCCACCGTGGCCCTGCTCAAACAATCCGCCTGCACATTCGCCGTCCTAGAGATGTGCTCTGCTGATTGATAAGAGTGTTTTTCTCCGCCCATAGGTGCAGTGTCTCCTCCTCCCTCAGGAGGGCTCTGGAGTGCATGCCCCCCTGACGGTTTACATGAGCCTTGGTGGCCACGTTGTCAGCCAGGATTAGTATGTGGCAGCCGCTCACTAGGTCCTGAAAGTGTCGTAGGGCTAGGCGGACAGTCCGGAGCTGCAACCAGTTTATGTTGTTTCAGAGTTCCTCTGGGCTCCAACGACCCTGTGCAACCTGGGTTTGGGCATGGGCTTCCCACCCGAATAGGCTTCATCTGTAGTCACCGTGATGCGTTTCGACTCCCTGAATAGGGACCCCTTGCGAAGCGCAGGGGACAAACACGAGATCAAGGATGGGATTACTTTGGGTGGTAACTGAACCTTGGTGTTGGACCTGCTGGTGCGGGCCCTCTGGAATGGGAGCAGAAACCATTGAAGAGTTCGTGCGTGTAGTCGCACCCAGGGAACAATGTCTATGCAAGAGATCATTTTCCCAAGGAGTTGGGAAAGGACCGCTAGGGACACTGACCTCTGTAACAGTATCTGACTCACCAGCTCTCGGATGCTGGCTTGTCTGTCAGGAGAAAGGTACACGATGCATGTTGTCGAGTTGGTTACAGCTCCCAGATGCAGCAGACTGGTAGACGGCTGGAGATGACTCTTCTAAAGATTCACCGAGAACCCGTGCTGCTGGAAGACCTGTATCGTGGTATGTAAGTCTCGATGTCCATGTGCTGGGGACGACGACTGTATTAAGATGTCGTTGAGGTAACACTGCATCCTGACTGGGAATGACCACAGATACACCGCAACCGCTGCCAGCAGCTTCGTGAAGGTCCTGGGAGCAGAAAAGACGCCAAACGGAAGGACCCTGTACTGGTAATGTCTGTCTGCGAAGTGGAACCTCAGGAACCTTCTGTGTGATGGCCTGATGGGTACGTGGAGGTAAGTCTCCCTGATGTCTATGAAAGTCAAACAGTCTCCCTGTCGGATGCAGCTCAAGATGGATTTTAAGGACTGCATCTTGAAGCGCTTGTACGCCAGATGCACATTGAGTCGTTTTAAGTCTAAAATGGCTCTCACCCCTCCCGAGCCCTTTGGAACCAGAAAAAGGATCAAATTTCCCTCTTGCCCTGATGGAACCAGTTCGATGGATAGAATGTCCAACAGGTGTTGAATCTCAGAGTCCATGAGACTTCTCTTGACTTGGCACCTGGGGACAGGGCACCTGATGAAATGCCTCGGGGGAGGGGTTGGTTAGAAATTCCAAGGTGAGTCCCAGCCTCACCGTCTGGAGAACCCAGGCGTTCGTGGTGGTACACCTCCCATTGGCTCGCTTAGTAAGTCAGCCACCAATGGGAAGATGGGAATGGGAGTCACTTATATCGGAGGAAAGGTCAGTTATCTGACCCCCCCCAAAATGGCCACTTGGCCTGAGACTGGTGTTGCTGTTTGCCTGCCCCCATCACAAAACCCCGATCTGTCCTGGTACCTGTCAGACCCCTGATTGTACAGTCGGTGGTACTGGGAGGAATATTGGGAGGGCGCCATACCCCTAGTCAACTGACCGAAAGGACTGGCATCGAAAATAAGGTTGGGCCCTATGATCGGCCCGTCTGTGGGATAGGGGAAGGACCTTGCGTTTGTCCCTGGTTTCTATAAGAATAGGATCCAAGGACTCCCCGAATAGAGCACCGCCCTTGAAAGGTGCGGAAGCTAGGCGCCACTTAGAGCGCATGTCAGTCTGCCAATGGCGTAGCCACAGGAGGCGACGAGATGTCATGTTGGATGCTACCAGCTCTGGATGCAAACTTGGCAGCGTTATGTGTTGCGTCCAAGGGAAAACTCTACAGCTGCCACCAACCTGTTAATATCTTGGTGGAGCCGGAGGTCCTCTGGGGAAATCCTGGCCTGTAATTGCCGAAGCCAGACCAGAGAGGTCCTATTAAAGAACGAGGCAGCAGTGGCCGCTCGCAATGCCCAGGCAGCCGCCTGATGCGCCTTGTGAAGCGTCGTCTCAGCCTTGCAGTTCTCCGCCTTCAATAAATCAGAAACATCTGATGGTACTATGGCCTGAGAAGCCAGGGCTGCTACCGGGGGATCCACAGGAGGAACCTGCAATAGACCTTCCAACTCTGGGCCAGAACTGTAAAGTTTCTGGTCATTGTTGCTAGGGGCAGGGGTAGAGCTGGGCTGGGCCCATTGCTTCTGGATAACATCCAGGAATAGTTTGGGAGCTGGTATAGTTTACTGTTCTGGAACCTGCTCCGCAAACAGGCGTTCCGTAGGGTCTAAGCCAAGAGAAGTACCAGCGGAGGTGGCAGAACCTCCCATCTTAGCCTTGTAAAATAAATATTTTAAAAAGATGGGGTGGAAAAGGCCCAAAAAGGCAGGCTTCTGATAACTCCTGGTCCCCTAAGTCTTCCCTCCCTAGCTAGGGAATTCTCACTGGATAGGAAATGAGCAGGTGAAGGAGGATCAAGCGGTACTGACAAGGCCCTGGTCGAAGTATGCGACCTAGAGGCTTGTCCCCTGCGCTGCAATTCACTGTCAAACCCTTGAGAAATTGCTGCTGAAATGAGGTCACAAATTTCCCTAGGAAGGCTCAGGATTTGTCCCCCCTCAGGGTGGAGACCCGCAGCTGTGGGGGTGAAGGTAGCCTCTGGAGCTGGACGCCTTGTAACAGGGTCAGAGGCCCAACAGGGTCAGAAACGCAGGGTGGGGAAGCAGGCCGCAACCCAACTTCCCTCCGCTAATAGCCCCTGGGGAATGGTAATATCAGGAGACCATCCCTGCGTGTCCAGAGCTAGAGGTGAACTAGGCTAAGAATGTGAAGAAAGGGTCTCTAAGGCTAGAGCCGTAGGTGAGTGGCTGACCTGTGCCCTCCTGGAAGGTTTCTGCCTTCCCTTGGCCTCTCTATCGGCCGTAGCGGCAGCAGCCCCAACCACTGATCCACTTGTTCAGGATCTGGTGGAGGTGCCCCTGGTGGTGGGCCTACCTACCCTGGCACTGGGATCACCCGATGTAGACCGGGGCTTTGGGGAAAACTCCACCACTGTGCTGCTGCCCAAAATAGAATGATCAGCCATCCTAGGGACTACTAACTCCTGTGTAGGATCTAGAATTGGGCCCATTTCAGATGGGTGGAAGAGAGCAGGAGGAACCCTGAGCAACCGGGGGGGGGGGGGGGGCTGGCTCTGAATCAACTGTGCTGTGCTGGGAGCGCGGAGTAATCTTGCTGGGCCCACTCCAAACCTCTTCACAGGCTTTAAAGGACAGGTAAGGAGCGCGGGCGGGCCCTCCGGAGCACTGTACCGGGGCATACTGCCTGCAACCCACCACTGGTATATACAGTATAGTAGATAACGTATCTTTTTGTGTGCCTATACACACTCAATACTATGTAATATGTATGTGCACATATGGCATATATACAATAGTTCACAAATTGAGTGTAAAGTTGACGGTTTTTGTAAAAGTGCCAAAAATGTTACCAACGCATCATCGAGTCAGCCTCCAGCGACCATCAACTGACCAAATACTGATGCCGACCGATCTGTTCAACTTTTGCGACAGAAACATTCACGGAATTAAATATATATACGGTCTGAAGGAAGAAATTGAAGAAAGCAGGATGCTGCAAGAAGAAAGATGGAAAGTTAGCAGCACAATAGCTGGCACAAGAGATCATCACCAGTTTGTGCCAGTTGATTCAAATGCGATTTCTGTCAGCAAAGTTTCAATTAACTTTGTGGCCAAAATGTCCAATACCACCGATCCGAATTTAAAATTGGCCGACATATTTCCCAATTGTTATATTGCCATTTATGAAAAAAATGGTGGGTAGGCAACATCGTGGACATTTCGATTGAACAAAATGATGCGTTGGTAACATTTATGCATCCGTGAGGCCCTGCTCATTCATTTTATTGGCCTGAAAGTCAAGATATTTCTTGTGTTCCAGAACCACATCTTATTTGCGTGCTTCCAGCATCTTCGGTTACATCGTCAGGTCAACAGTATCAATTCCCAGAAGCGACGCTAAAGAACGTGGCACGTAAATTCAATAATAAACAAACAATCGTTGGAATTGGCAGTTCATACGAACAGTACGGACTTCGGCTGGGGAACCATATAAGATACCCACTTTAGGCTTGGGAGCCTAGGATAAGCTGCCCCAATTGTTGGCTTGGGAACTGGACAGATACCCACACAAGGCTTTGGAACCTCAAAGAAGAAACCAAACTGCAGGCTTGGGATCCTGAACCAAGAAACCCACCCAAGATGGCCATGTTTTGTTTGTCTCAACAAAATATTGCCGGAGATACTATGTCTCAAATTTGCTGAAATCTCAGAGTCATACTGTAGAAGGCTGCAGTATGGGGGTCACACAAATGACTATATCTCCGCAAGTATTGCATTGGCACACGTAACACTTTACCAATGTTCACTGGGGGCGTGTGTGCATGTTCACACCAAATTTCATCGAAATCTGTGACAGTCGAGCTGGGCACTTTTCTGAAATCAGACCACTTGACATGGAATGACCCTTATATAAGGTTTATTCTTTGTTAAAATTACCTAGTTAGTGTTTTAAAGTATGGCCACACTAATACATATCCAAGGCACAGCCATATTTGCCCGATGTATGAAACCTGACAGGCAATGACGTACACAGCTTCTGGCTTGAAATATGTACCAGGTACTGCATTATACAGAAAAACAAGACAACTGATAAGGGAAAAGAGGTAAGAAATGAAGGGGCTGGATGCTTAGCAACAAGGGGATTAACTAATTTTGAACTTTTAGGTGCAATAGTAGATTATAGGCTGGCTGTTAGCATGTGACTGACCTGGGCAGGAGGGACAAATGGCCAGTGATAGGAATGTATAAAATATGCTGAGATCTGTAACTAGCTGTGGTTTCTCTTGCTTGTTTGCTTGGAAATCCACCAGCCTTTGCAAACACTTCAATAAAATTGTTTTGTATTCCAACAACTTTTGGAGTTGAGATTTTATTCCTCACAGCACTATTTGTCAATCTCAGCAATTTTACACCATGTTTGGACTCCAACTCCCAGAATTGCCCAGACAGCCTGCTCTAAAGCCTATACACTGGCATTTCAGTTAATGTATTGCTACAGCTAAATTTGAAGACATTACCGCTGTTGCTAGATGAAAAATAATATAACAAGTAAGCAAATGCCAACATTATTTTGAAGTGTGGGAGTTTGTGAGCTATCTGTGGATGACAAAAACTGAATGCTAGCACTGTTGCCGATTAATCTGATAATGAAATATGTTTTTAGGGATTGGACTTCAATCCTGGCATGTTTTTCTCAAGACACTTGCCTAGTACTCATGTTGTGGTATTCTGGCATCAAATGGAAATATTTTCCATTTTTACAAGGTTTTAATCATTAATATTTTAACAAAAATAAAATACAATTGCTTGTGCTTCTTGCATTTTCATCACGTTTGGCTTATATTGGTTTTATTCTATATCTGTTTCTATTTTTTTAGACTCTACTTTGTCAACCATTCACTGAGCTTTACTATTCCAATAAAAGAATCACCTCCATTTAAAATAGACTATGTTACAAAACTGGCCAATAACAAAGACTCCACCACACTCTTTAAATAAAAATCCTTTGAAAATACTTCCAAGCTAGGCTCTGGCAAGTTATTTTGTACTGGTGTTTTTCAACCAGAAAAACATGAAGATGCATGGACTTCAACTCCTAGAATTCTCACGCTGGCAGAGGATTTTTGGAGGGTGAACTCCACACATCTTCAGGTTGCAGAGGTTGAAAAACACTATCCCAGAGAATAAATTATACCGTTATACTATGGAATCTAAACCTGTTCCTTTGCCAACACAAATTTATAAAAGTCAGAATTTTGAGCAAGACATCTGGTACTGACTCGACTATATTTATTTATTTCCTCCGTGAATCTCAAACAATGTTTCAGCGGGTTTACACAAATGTAAGTAAGGCAAGAAGGCAGCGTGCGGATTCAGATATGGTAGCCCCAGAAAAACCCAGTGTCGTCACCAGTATTCAGATCAAGGCAGTAAATCTATCTCTGGCTGACATGTGAATTATAGTATTAAACAAACCATGGTTGAGGAATTATGGCTTAGCACTATCGGTGCTAAGCAGCTTTCTCCAAGCGCTTCTATATCTTAAAAGACTTCTCCAATTGGCTTCCCCCCACCGCAAGAAACCACCACATCCCCTTAACCCCACTTTCCACCCCCAAAGCCGAATCTCCGTGAACTGAACAATCGAAGCCCCTGGAATTTTCGACAGCACCCCGCCCCCCCGCCAATGCCCTAACCACAAAAGTAATGGGAAGGGGAGACATTCCCACCCATTCCACATCTTTGGCCGCTCTAGTTCTAATTTAGCTCCTGCTCGCGTACAACGCTACTTCTCCCTCCCCACCTTCGAGCGTGACGGAATCGAGCTCGCGCTGCGATTTCTCCGCGGGAGCAGGTTCGCCCGGAGGCGCCTCCTCCGGCATCTCCACACCGGCGGCGAGAGGGGGCAGTTGAGGAGGCTCGGCGGGAGGCAGCTTGGCCTTTTCGGATCCGGCACGGCGTCTCGACCCGCCTTCCTGCTTCATGGTTCCGTCTTCCACGCACCGGTTGCGACCGTGACAGAGCAACAATCGCGGGGCACGACGGGAAACCAGACGCAAGCTCGATCAGCCAATCGAGAAAAAAAGTGCGGATGGATTTCTCTTCCCATCATCCTCAGGGAAGGAGACGGCTCCTTTTGCTGCTTCCGTTCTGCTTGCGAGGTGGGTGGGTTAAGGTGAAGTGAGGAAGAAAAGTAGCACTAGTACTTTAAATAAGTAGATTAACAGACTAACAGAATTGGAAGGGACCTTGGAGGTCTTCTTAAAGTAGAATAAAATATGGATTAAAATATAAGAATGAAGACGTGGCATAAAAGGGACAGTTGGAAGCTTGCTTAAAGGGACAGGGAAATGTCATCAGCCTTCAACCACAACATGTTCCAGCAAATGTCCCTATGTCAGAAGTCCAAAACCACAAGGTTCAATTAAAGTTCGTTAATGGCAAGTAGTCCATACCTGTAACAAAAGGAGAAGTAAGACCCCCATCTCCTTATAAGGCTTTTTCCTCAAGGTAACCAATAAGAAATGAGTTAAGTGTTTCCGTGTTACACTGTCTTTCAGAATGTATAAGAATGTGTGCATCAATAATAAAGGTTGTTCAGAAATTCACAACGTTAGCCATGGGCTAACTTTTCTGAACCTGGCTGCCAAATAAACTTTTCCTGTATCCTGAGAAGTCTAAAGCCTGTCATTTTCTGCAACAATTCTGGTGACCGTGGCGGCAGGACTTAGAGCGATATTTCGCTGAGGACGGAACGGACCGACCGGTGC
>JAKRSK010009527.1:0-41866 GCA_029891615.1 Natrix natrix natrix | reverse complement strand
TGTCTGTCTGTCTGTCTGTCTGTATGTCTGTCTGTCTGTCTGTCTGTCTGTCTGATCTATCTATCTATCTATCTATATCTATCTATCTATCTATCTATCTATCTATATATATATATATATATATATATATATATATATATTTGTTTTCGTAGATTTTCACGGGTGTAGGTATGCTGGTTTTGTTGTATTCGGGTCTTTTCCCGTGTAAGGTTGAGATTGTCTTTGCAACATTTCGGCAGGAGCCCACGCTTGAAGATGGCAGGTGAGATCCTGCCGAAACGTTGCAAAGACAATCTCAACCTTACACGGGAAAAGACCCGAATACAACAAAACCAGAAATATTTGCTAAATACCCTTATATATGACTTACACCGGCCAATGTCGACATTCACCAAGTACTAATGGTGAATGTTGGACATGTCGGAGATTTATATTTTCTTCTCCGTAACTTTTTCGCCTCTCTTTGCGAGAGGAGTGACCAAGAACTTAAAACAAACAGTACATTTTAAATAAGAAAAGAAAATAATATTAATAAAAAACTTATTCAATTATGTGATTAAAAACTTATTTATTGCAACAACTGAAACTATTATGACACTTTGAATTACACAGAAGTCCCTTGCTTTTGCAACTGCATTTATTTGTGGAACACTTCCTTTTGCAATGACAGCGTGTATAGCCTTGCCCGCCGCTTCTCGAATTAGCTGCAGCTGCTTCTCTCATCGAAATTTCTTGAACCGAAATCTCATTTATGGAAAGTAACTTTTCTTTACAAATTACGAACTGGTTACGTGTGTAAAGCTGCTTGAGGGTACCATTTTTAGTTGCCAGTTTATAGAAGTCAGAGTCTTCTATTCCAACAACAACCGCTAACACATTTCGGCTATCTGTACGACCACGGTCGAAATCAGGGACTTGTATTCGTACACTATCGCCAATTTGAGCAGGAGGAAATTGTTTTTGTGAGGTGCGTAACATTTTGTTTGCTTGCAGTAGAAGATTCTCTTTCGCGGCCGCTCTTTTTATTGAAATTAGCTCGTGTTTTCCAGTTAGAACTTGATGTGGAAACGTAGTAGAATGCAGGTCCTCTTCAATATTTTTCCTTGAAATATGGTTTTCCGTATGACCACCGCTCAAATTTTTTTCAGAAGTATTAACAGTTTCTTCAAGCTGTTTTTCGGTTTCACAAGTATTGGTAATTTCTTCGAGTTGTTCTTCGGTTTCAATATTTGCGATTTGTTCGCTAGGCAAAAAAGACGATGCTATACCACTGCTCAAATTTTTTTCAGAAGTATTAACACTTTCTTCAAGCTGTTTTTCGGTTCAACAAGTATTGGCAATTTCTTTGAGTTGTTCTTCGGTTTCAATATTTGCGATTTGTTCGCTAGGCAAAAAAGACGATGCTATGCCTCTTTTTGCCTTAATGCCAAACATGGCTTCATAAGGACTTTGGCGTATTCCTTCGTGGTATGTAGTGTTCTTGGCAAATTGAACAAAGGGTAAACCATCTGACCATTTATTTGTATCGTTATCGTTCATCCATGCAGATAGCATATTCTGTATATCCTGATTGGCCCTTTCAACTGAGCCTTGTGTTTGACTGTGACGAGGCTTTCCATGAACTATCTTAACATCTTTCCACAAAGCGCATAGTTCGGATATGACTTGATTACTGAATTCTCTACCATTATCTGATTGCAATATTGCTGGAGCACCAAATGTTAAAAATATTGAAAGAACATGATACGCTACTTCTTCAGCTCTCTTAGTTTTCAAAGGTCGTAGCTGGACAAACTTAGTTAAATGATCTTGATAAACCATTATGAACTTATATTCGCCATCGCTGTTTGACTGCAGATCTATCAGATCAACTTGACATCTTGAGTTTAACTCAGAACTGACCATTGGTTTCACAACAATACCTTTCTTAGGTGCACTGTGTTTCATTTGACACTGTTTGCATAAATTTAAATACAACATTACAACTTCATATGTAATATTTTTGTATTTAACTTGCAATTCTTTAAGCATACGTGTTCTTCCTCCGTGGCCTATTCTGGTGTGAGTTTCATATAGTATACTGAACAATTCCTTATTGGTAACATAATACTGTATATTCGTTTCTCCTTGTTTTAATGGTACAATTAACTTCTCTTCATCATTAATTTTTAAAACATCAAAACGTTTTAATCGTCTGTAATCCAAAGGTGTATTGCACTTAGTTTTAGCAGAAACCACTTCAGAAAGTATTTTAGAGTACTTTTCTTGAGAAAAATAAAAACAATTGTCTTCTCGTTTCCCCGCAATTAATGCATTTAACTTTTCAATAAAAAGATCACGATTCACTGCAGTATCCATTGATTATAAATTAGGGTGTCGTAAAAAAATTAAGAAAACGTTGCTCGCACCATCAAACGTTGCATAACACGGACAAAGCTGACTGACTCCCAGCAGAACAAAGGATTTGGTGGGAGACAGCCAGTCACCTCTTTGTCGGCTCCTCTCGACACCTCGGCTCCTCTCTTTTCGACCTCCAAGGGGTGAAAGTTGACATTCACCAATTTCGGTCTTTCACGTGACTCCCAGCAGAACAAAGGATTTGGCGGGAGACAGCCAGTCACCTCTTTGTTGGCTCCTCTCAACACCTCGGCTCCTCTCTTTTTGACCTCCACCAGAGCATATCTGTGATTGTCGACATACACCGGTGAGGGTCCGAATGTAAAATAATGTAATGAAATATTCGATCTTTCACCGACGTATTTGGTATGTGTTGATATTCACCGGTGAAAGTCGACATTCACCAATTTCGGTCTTTCACGGTAATATATATATATATATATATATGTGTTGTATTTGTACTGATAAATAAATAAAGGGAGACTAGTATAGATCTATTTCGAGCTAATTAGCTCTCATCAGCTAGCCATACCCTTACTGGGATTTGAACCTGTGCTGCTATATATCTCAGGCAGGAGCCTTAGCCACTAAGCCACAGGATCGCCTCCTTATCAGTTGAGCCAGGGAAATAAGTATATATTTGTGTTACAACCCCTGGTATGCCTAAATATGGGAGGAAGGTCACTACTCCCTCTTTCTGTCCTTCGGCTTCATCACAGAAGACCATGCAGGCAGAAAACCATATTCTTATTTTTAATGTTGCCTTTTTTATATTTGTGTTGTATTTGTACTGATAAATAAATAAAGGGAGACTAGTATAGATCTATTTCGAGCTAATTAGCTCTCATCAGCTAGCCATACCCTTACTGGGATTTGAACCTGTGCTGCTATATATCTCAGGCAGGAGCCTTAGCCACTAAGCCACAGGATCGCCTCCTTATCAGTTGAGCCAGGGAAATAAGTATATATTTGTGTTACAACCCCTGGTATGCCTAAATATGGGAGGAAGGTCACTACTCCCTCTTTCTGTCCTTCGGCTTCATCACAGAAGACCATGCAGGCAGAAAACCATATTCTTATTTTTAATGTTGCCTTTTTTATATTTGTGTTGTATTTGTACTGATAAATAAATAAAGGGAGACTAGTATAGATCTATTTCGAGCTAATTAGCTCTCATCAGCTAGCCATACCCTTACTGGGATTTGAACCTGTGCTGCTATATATCTCAGGCAGTAAGGGTATGGCTAGCTGATGAGAGCTAATTAGCTCGAAATAGATCTATACTAGTCTCCCTTTATTTATTTATCAGTACAAATACAACACAAATATAAAAAAGGCAACATTAAAAATAAGAATATGGTTTTCTGCCTGCATGGTCTTCTGTGATGAAGCCGAAGGACAGAAAGAGGGAGTAGTGACCTTCCTCCCATATTTAGGCATACCAGGGGTTGTAACACAAATATATACTTATTTCCCTGGCTCAACTGATAAGGAGGCGATCCTGTGGCTTAGTGGCTAAGGCTCCTGCCTGAGATATATAGCAGCACAGGTTCAAATCCCAGTAAGGGTATGGCTAGCTGATGAGAGCTAATTAGCTCGAAATAGATCTATACTAGTCTCCCTTTATTTATTTATCAGTACAAATACAACACATATATATATATATATATATATTACCGTGAAAGACCGAAATTGGTGAATGTCGACTTTCACCGGTGAATATCAACACATACCAAATACGTCGGTGAAAGATCGAATATTTCATTACATTATTTTACATTCGGACCCTCACCGGTGTATGTCGACAATCACAGATATGCTCTGGTGGAGGTCAAAAAGAGAGGAGCCGAGGTGTTGAGAGGAGCCAACAAAGAGGTGACTGGCTGTCTCCCGCCAAATCCTTTGTTCTGCTGGGAGTCACGTGAAAGACCGAAATTGGTGAATGTCAACTTTCACCCCTTGGAGGTCGAAAAGAGAGGAGCCGAGGTGTCGAGAGGAGCCGACAAAGAGGTGACTGGCTGTCTCCCACCAAATCCTTTGTTCTGCTGGGAGTCAGTCAGCTTTGTCCGTGTTATGCAACGTTTGATGGTGCGAGCAACGTTTTCTTAATTTTTTTACGACACCCTAATTTATAATCAATGGATACTGCAGTGAATCGTGATCTTTTTATTGAAAAGTTAAATGCATTAATTGCGGGGAAACGAGAAGACAATTGTTTTTATTTTTCTCAAGAAAAGTACTCTAAAATACTTTCTGAAGTGGTTTCTGCTAAAACTAAGTGCAATACACCTTTGGATTACAGACGATTAAAACGTTTTGATGTTTTAAAAATTAATGATGAAGAGAAGTTAATTGTACCATTAAAACAAGGAGAAACGAATATACAGTATTATGTTACCAATAAGGAATTGTTCAGTATACTATATGAAACTCACACCAGAATAGGCCACGGAGGAAGAACACGTATGCTTAAAGAATTGCAAGTTAAATACAAAAATATTACATATGAAGTTGTAATGTTGTATTTAAATTTATGCAAACAGTGTCAAATGAAACACAGTGCACCTAAGAAAGGTATTGTTGTGAAACCAATGGTCAGTTCTGAGTTAAACTCAAGATGTCAAGTTGATCTGATAGATCTGCAGTCAAACAGCGATGGCGAATATAAGTTCATAATGGTTTATCAAGATCATTTAACTAAGTTTGTCCAGCTACGACCTTTGAAAACTAAGAGAGCTGAAGAAGTAGCGTATCATGTTCTTTCAATATTTTTAACATTTGGTGCTCCAGCAATATTGCAATCAGATAATGGTAGAGAATTCAGTAATCAAGTCATATCCGAACTATGCGCTTTGTGGAAAGATGTTAAGATAGTTCATGGAAAGCCTCGTCACAGTCAAACACAAGGCTCAGTTGAAAGGGCCAATCAGGATATACAGAATATGCTATCTGCATGGATGAACGATAACGATACAAATAAATGGTCAGATGGTTTACCCTTTGTTCAATTTGCCAAGAACACTACATACCACGAAGGAATACGCCAAAGTCCTTATGAAGCCATGTTTGGCATTAAGGCAAAAAGAGGCATAGCATCGTCTTTTTTGCCTAGCGAACAAATCGCAAATATTGAAACCGAAGAACAACTCAAAGAAATTGCCAATACTTGTTGAACCGAAAAACAGCTTGAAGAAAGTGTTAATACTTCTGAAAAAAATTTGAGCAGTGGTATAGCATCGTCTTTTTTGCCTAGCGAACAAATCGCAAATATTGAAACCGAAGAACAACTCGAAGAAATTACCAATACTTGTGAAACCGAAAAAACAGCTTGAAGAAACTGTTAATACTTCTGAAAAAAATTTGAGCGGTGGTCATACGGAAAACCATATTTCAAGGAAAAATATTGAAGAGGACCTGCATTCTACTACGTTTCCACATCAAGTTCTAACTGGAAAACACGAGCTAATTTCAATAAAAAGAGCGGCCGCGAAAGAGAATCTTCTACTGCAAGCAAACAAAATGTTACGCACCTCACAAAAACAATTTCCTCCTGCTCAAATTGGCGATAGTGTACGAATACAAGTCCCTGATTTCGACCGTGGTCGTACAGATAGCCGAAATGTGTTAGCGGTTGTTGTTGGAATAGAAGACTCTGACTTCTATAAACTGGCAACTAAAAATGGTACCCTCAAGCAGCTTTACACACGTAACCAGTTCGTAATTTGTAAAGAAAAGTTACTTTCCATAAATGAGATTTCGGTTCAAGAAATTTCGATGAGAGAAGCAGCTGCAGCTAATTCGAGAAGCGGCGGGCAAGGCTATACACGCTGTCATTGCAAAAGGAAGTGTTCCACAAATAAATGCAGTTGCAAAAGCAAGGGACTTCTGTGTAATTCAAAGTGTCATAATAGTTTCAGTTGTTGCAATAAATAAGTTTTTAATCACATAATTGAATAAGTTTTTTATTAATATTATTTTCTTTTCTTATTTAAAATGTACTGTTTGTTTTAAGTTCTTGGTCACTCCTCTCGCAAAGAGAGGCGAAAAAGTTACGGAGAAGAAAATATAAATCTCCGACATGTCCAACATTCACCATTAGTACTTGGTGAATGTCGACATTGGCCGGTGTAAGTCATATATAAGGGTATTTAGCAAATATTTCTGGTTTTGTTGTATTCGGGTCTTTTCCCGTGTAAGGTTGAGATTGTCTTTGCAACGTTTCGGCAGGATCTCACCTGCCATCTTCAAGCGTGGGCTCCTGCCGAAATGTTGCAAAGACAATCTCAACCTTACACGGGAAAAGACCCGAATACAACAAAACCAGCATACCTACACCCGTGAAAATCTACGAAAACAAATATATATATATATATATATATATATATATATATATATATATAGATAGATAGATAGATAGATAGATAGATAGATAGATAGATAGATAGATAGATAGATAGATAGATAGACAGACAGACAGACAGACAGACAGACAGACAGACAGACAGACAGACAGACAGACAGACAGACAGACAGACAAGACAGACATACATACATACATACATACATACATACATACATACATACTATATATATATTATATATATATATATATATATATATATATATGTAATATGCCCTGTTTAATGAAATCATTAAGAAATACTTCTTGGAAAATGTCCATGGTATCAGTTGTTATCCAAAGAAGGTATTTACTGTAAGATAAAAGGACAGAATGTTAACAAAAATTGCTTTTTGGTTTCTCAGATGTGGAAAAATGCAGCAAGTGTCCAGATGATAAATATCCAAATGAGGACAGAGTCCAATGTATCCCCAAAGTTATAGCCTTCCTGTCTTATGAAGAACATTTGGGCATCATCCTGGTCTCTTTTGCCCTACTCTTGTTCCTAACTACAGTCCTTGTTTTAATTATCTTCATTAAATATGGAGAAACTCCCATTGTCAAAGCCAACAATCGGGACCTCTCCTACATCCTCCTGGTCTCCCTCCTGCTTTGCTTCTTGTCTTCTTCTCTCTTCATTGGTCAACCAAGGAAAGCCACCTGCCTTCTCCGACAAACGTTTTTCAGCATCATTTTCTCAGTTGCCATTTCTTCTCTCTTGGCCAAAACCATCACGGTGGTGCTGGCTTTCCTGGCCACAAAACCAGGAAACTGAGTGAAGAGATGGCTGGGGAAGAGCTTGGCCAACTCCATCATCCTTTCTTCTTCTGCTGTCCAAGTGATCATCTGCTCCATCTGGCTGGGAGTTTCTCCCCCCTTCCCTGATTCTGACCTTCACTCCCAGACTGGAGAGATCATCCTGCAATGCACCGAAGGGGCTGTTGTCATGTTCTACGTCACCCTCAGCTACATGGGCTTCCTGGCTGCCATCTGCTTCATGGTGGCTTTCCTGGCCAGGAATCTGCCTGGGGCCTTCAACGAAGCCAAGCTGATCACCTTCAGCATGCTGGTCTTCTGCAGTGTCTGGGTGACTTTTGTACCCACCTACCTGAGCACCAAAGGGAAATACATGGTGGCTGTTCAGGTCTTCTCCATCCTGGCCTCCAGTGCTGGTCTGCTGGGCTGCATCTTCATCCCCAAGTGCTACATTATCCTCCTGAGGCCAGACCTGAACACAAAGGAGCATCTCACAGCCAGAACCAATGTAAAAACATAATATATAACACCATTATGATATTGGAAGAATTATTAAAGTTTCTTTTATTTGAAAGGAGATATTCTTTCCATTTAGATAGTGTGCAGGAGTCAAAGAAAATATTTATATGTTTCAAAATAGGAAATTATTGAATTGTTCTAGCTCCCTTCCCTTTCAACTTAATAAACCTTGCTGAAAGTCATTCAGAGGAATTTGCTGTTCAGGAACAGCTACTGAATTTGGCACCTTTAAAAATAATTCAGGCACTTGTTCCTACAGCTAAAAGTGTATGTGTCTTTGTGTGTGTGTGGTGTGTGTGTGGTGTGTGTGTGTGGAGAGAGAGAGAGAGAGAGAGAGAGAGAGAGAGAGAGAGAGAGAGAGAGAGAGAGAGAGAGAGAGGAAAGGAGTCAGGAAGAGAGAGAGAGAGAGAAGGAAAGGAGTTCAGGAAGAAGCTGTGGGAACCAAGAACCAGCATGGTTGCCTGATCCTCTCCCTGAGAATGCCAGAATGATGTGAAATGCCATGTTTGACTGGCTGTCAGCTGGGGAGGGAAATCAAATATATAATTCTTTCTTGATTTCCTGATAAAACCTCCTTTGCAGAAAGTGTTCAGCAGAACAGCTCTCTGGGATTTCAGTTTGGGATTGTTTTTATTTTGGTATGAACTTCACAGCAAACTAATAAAAACAAAGTAAATAAAAAAATGTGTAAAATTTCCACTGTATTTTTTTTCTTTGATCAACCAGAGAATTAAAATAGCGGTTTTCACACCCTTTAATTTCCCACTCTACAATTTCTACCTAAAGCATTTTCTCTGGTCCTCTTCCAAGCTTGTCTTGTTTGTGAAGGGCTGGAGAAGATGGCCAGAGAAAGGGGACCTTGAGACTCTCCCCAGAAGGAGGTTGGAGGGATCCTCTCTAAAGGCAGCTGCATCATTGACCAGGTCACAAACCTTCAATGCTGCATAATATCCATCCAGGTCCAAGAAGGGGCTGAATTGGGGGGGGGGGGGCGTTGAGGTTTCTAGGATGAGGCACCCATGGAAGCTCTTCTGCTCCCCATCACACAGATTGCTGATCAGTTGGTAATCAATGTTTAGGTCTATGAATGGCTCCTAATTGGGAATAGGATCCCTTTGCAATTTCATTTTAAGGAGATAAGAAAAGATCTGATGGACCAGAAGAAGGTCAGTCTAAGATTCACAGGGACCAGACAGAGGTCTCTGGTTCTCCCACAAGCAGAAGAAGGCAGAGACTTATGGCTTTGCTCAACATGGAACAGACATTTTTGCACAATTTCACTTTCTTCCATCACACACCACAATATTGGACACTCGGACATCTCACACTCTAGGAATCCCCAATTCTGGTATCCCAAATTAATCTGAGAAAATGTTTCCAACTTTCACAGCCCCATTCAATAAGAAACTATACCCTTACTGCCTGAGATATATAGCAGCACAGGTTCAAATCCCAGTAAGGGTATGGCTAGCTGATGAGAGCTAATTAGCTCGAAATAGATCTATACTAGTCTCCCTTTATTTATTTATCAGTACAAATACAACACAAATATAAAAAAGGCAACATTAAAAATAAAAATATGGTTTTCTGCCTGCATGGTCTTCTGTGATGAAGCCGAAGGACAGAAAGAGGGAGTAGTGACCTTCCTCCCATATTTAGGCATACCAGGGGTTGTAACACAAATATATACTTATTTCCCTGGCTCAACTGATAAGGAGGCGATCCTGTGGCTTAGTGGCTAAGGCTCCTGCCTGAGATATATACAGCACAGGTTCAAATCCCAGTAAGGGTATGGCTAGCTGATGAGAGCTAATTAGCTCGAAATAGATCTATACTAGTCTCCCTTTATTTATTTATCAGTACAAATACAACACAAATATAAAAAAGGCAACATTAAAAATAAGAATATGGTTTTCTGCCTGCATGGTCTTCTGTGATGAAGCCGAAGGACAGAAAGAGGGAGTAGTGACCTTCCTCCCATATTTAGGCATACCAGGGGTTGTAACACAAATATATACTTATTTCCCTGGCTCAACTGATAAGGAGGCGATCCTGTGGCTTAGTGGCTAAGGCTCCTGCCTGAGATATATAGCAGCACAGGTTCAAATCCCAGTAAGGGTATGGCTAGCTGATGAGAGCTAATTAGCTCGAAATAGATCTATACTAGTCTCCCTTTATTTATTTATCAGTACAAATACAACACAAATATAAAAAAGGCAACATTAAAAATAAGAATATGGTTTTCTGCCTGCATGGTCTTCTGTGATGAAGCCGAAGGACAGAAAGAGGGAGTAGTGACCTTCCTCCCATATTTAGGCATACCAGGGGTTGTAACACAAATATATACTTATTTCCCTGGCTCAACTGATAAGGAGGCGATCCTGTGGCTTAGTGGCTAAGGCTCCTGCCTGAGATATATAGCAGCACAGGTTCAAATCCCAGTAAGGGTATGGCTAGCTGATGAGAGCTAATTAGCTCGAAATAGATCTATACTAGTCTCCCTTTATTTATTTATCAGTACAAATACAACACATATATATATATATATATATATTACCGTGAAAGACCGAAATTGGTGAATGTCGACTTTCACCGGTGAATATCAACACATACCAAATACGTCGGTGAAAGATCGAATATTTCATTACATTATTTTACATTCGGACCCTCACCGGTGTATGTCGACAATCACAGATATGCTCTGGTGGAGGTCAAAAAGAGAGGAGCCGAGGTGTTGAGAGGAGCCAACAAAGAGGTGACTGGCTGTCTCCCGCCAAATCCTTTGTTCTGCTGGGAGTCACGTGAAAGACCGAAATTGGTGAATGTCAACTTTCACCCCTTGGAGGTCGAAAAGAGAGGAGCCGAGGTGTCGAGAGGAGCCGACAAAGAGGTGACTGGCTGTCTCCCACCAAATCCTTTGTTCTGCTGGGAGTCAGTCAGCTTTGTCCGTGTTATGCAACGTTTGATGGTGCGAGCAACGTTTTCTTAATTTTTTTACGACACCCTAATTTATAATCAATGGATACTGCAGTGAATCGTGATCTTTTTATTGAAAAGTTAAATGCATTAATTGCGGGGAAACGAGAAGACAATTGTTTTTATTTTTCTCAAGAAAAGTACTCTAAAATACTTTCTGAAGTGGTTTCTGCTAAAACTAAGTGCAATACACCTTTGGATTACAGACGATTAAAACGTTTTGATGTTTTAAAAATTAATGATGAAGAGAAGTTAATTGTACCATTAAAACAAGGAGAAACGAATATACAGTATTATGTTACCAATAAGGAATTGTTCAGTATACTATATGAAACTCACACCAGAATAGGCCACGGAGGAAGAACACGTATGCTTAAAGAATTGCAAGTTAAATACAAAAATATTACATATGAAGTTGTAATGTTGTATTTAAATTTATGCAAACAGTGTCAAATGAAACACAGTGCACCTAAGAAAGGTATTGTTGTGAAACCAATGGTCAGTTCTGAGTTAAACTCAAGATGTCAAGTTGATCTGATAGATCTGCAGTCAAACAGCGATGGCGAATATAAGTTCATAATGGTTTATCAAGATCATTTAACTAAGTTTGTCCAGCTACGACCTTTGAAAACTAAGAGAGCTGAAGAAGTAGCGTATCATGTTCTTTCAATATTTTTAACATTTGGTGCTCCAGCAATATTGCAATCAGATAATGGTAGAGAATTCAGTAATCAAGTCATATCCGAACTATGCGCTTTGTGGAAAGATGTTAAGATAGTTCATGGAAAGCCTCGTCACAGTCAAACACAAGGCTCAGTTGAAAGGGCCAATCAGGATATACAGAATATGCTATCTGCATGGATGAACGATAACGATACAAATAAATGGTCAGATGGTTTACCCTTTGTTCAATTTGCCAAGAACACTACATACCACGAAGGAATACGCCAAAGTCCTTATGAAGCCATGTTTGGCATTAAGGCAAAAAGAGGCATAGCATCGTCTTTTTTGCCTAGCGAACAAATCGCAAATATTGAAACCGAAGAACAACTCAAAGAAATTGCCAATACTTGTTGAACCGAAAAACAGCTTGAAGAAAGTGTTAATACTTCTGAAAAAAATTTGAGCAGTGGTATAGCATCGTCTTTTTTGCCTAGCGAACAAATCGCAAATATTGAAACCGAAGAACAACTCGAAGAAATTACCAATACTTGTGAAACCGAAAAAACAGCTTGAAGAAACTGTTAATACTTCTGAAAAAAATTTGAGCGGTGGTCATACGGAAAACCATATTTCAAGGAAAAATATTGAAGAGGACCTGCATTCTACTACGTTTCCACATCAAGTTCTAACTGGAAAACACGAGCTAATTTCAATAAAAAGAGCGGCCGCGAAAGAGAATCTTCTACTGCAAGCAAACAAAATGTTACGCACCTCACAAAAACAATTTCCTCCTGCTCAAATTGGCGATAGTGTACGAATACAAGTCCCTGATTTCGACCGTGGTCGTACAGATAGCCGAAATGTGTTAGCGGTTGTTGTTGGAATAGAAGACTCTGACTTCTATAAACTGGCAACTAAAAATGGTACCCTCAAGCAGCTTTACACACGTAACCAGTTCGTAATTTGTAAAGAAAAGTTACTTTCCATAAATGAGATTTCGGTTCAAGAAATTTCGATGAGAGAAGCAGCTGCAGCTAATTCGAGAAGCGGCGGGCAAGGCTATACACGCTGTCATTGCAAAAGGAAGTGTTCCACAAATAAATGCAGTTGCAAAAGCAAGGGACTTCTGTGTAATTCAAAGTGTCATAATAGTTTCAGTTGTTGCAATAAATAAGTTTTTAATCACATAATTGAATAAGTTTTTTATTAATATTATTTTCTTTTCTTATTTAAAATGTACTGTTTGTTTTAAGTTCTTGGTCACTCCTCTCGCAAAGAGAGGCGAAAAAGTTACGGAGAAGAAAATATAAATCTCCGACATGTCCAACATTCACCATTAGTACTTGGTGAATGTCGACATTGGCCGGTGTAAGTCATATATAAGGGTATTTAGCAAATATTTCTGGTTTTGTTGTATTCGGGTCTTTTCCCGTGTAAGGTTGAGATTGTCTTTGCAACGTTTCGGCAGGATCTCACCTGCCATCTTCAAGCGTGGGCTCCTGCCGAAATGTTGCAAAGACAATCTCAACCTTACACGGGAAAAGACCCGAATACAACAAAACCAGCATACCTACACCCGTGAAAATCTACGAAAACAAATATATATATATATATATATATATATATATAGATATAGATAGATAGATAGATAGATAGATAGATAGATAGATAGATAGATAGACAGACAGACAGACAGACAGACAGACAGACAGACAGACAGACAGACAGACAGACAGACAGACAGACATACATACATACATACATACATACATACATACATACATACATATATATATATATATATATATATATATATATATATATATATGTAATATGCCCTGTTTAATGAAATCATTAAGAAATACTTCTTGGAAAATGTCCATGGTATCAGTTGTTATCCAAAGAAGGTATTTACTGTAAGATAAAAGGACAGAATGTTAACAAAAATTGCTTTTTGGTTTCTCAGATGTGGAAAAATGCAGCAAGTGTCCAGATGATAAATATCCAAATGAGGACAGAGTCCAATGTATCCCCAAAGTTATAGCCTTCCTGTCTTATGAAGAACATTTGGGCATCATCCTGGTCTCTTTTGCCCTACTCTTGTTCCTAACTACAGTCCTTGTTTTAATTATCTTCATTAAATATGGAGAAACTCCCATTGTCAAAGCCAACAATCGGGACCTCTCCTACATCCTCCTGGTCTCCCTCCTGCTTTGCTTCTTGTCTTCTTCTCTCTTCATTGGTCAACCAAGGAAAGCCACCTGCCTTCTCCGACAAACGTTTTTCAGCATCATTTTCTCAGTTGCCATTTCTTCTCTCTTGGCCAAAACCATCACGGTGGTGCTGGCTTTCCTGGCCACAAAACCAGGAAACTGAGTGAAGAGATGGCTGGGGAAGAGCTTGGCCAACTCCATCATCCTTTCTTCTTCTGCTGTCCAAGTGATCATCTGCTCCATCTGGCTGGGAGTTTCTCCCCCCTTCCCTGATTCTGACCTTCACTCCCAGACTGGAGAGATCATCCTGCAATGCACCGAAGGGGCTGTTGTCATGTTCTACGTCACCCTCAGCTACATGGGCTTCCTGGCTGCCATCTGCTTCATGGTGGCTTTCCTGGCCAGGAATCTGCCTGGGGCCTTCAACGAAGCCAAGCTGATCACCTTCAGCATGCTGGTCTTCTGCAGTGTCTGGGTGACTTTTGTACCCACCTACCTGAGCACCAAAGGGAAATACATGGTGGCTGTTCAGGTCTTCTCCATCCTGGCCTCCAGTGCTGGTCTGCTGGGCTGCATCTTCATCCCCAAGTGCTACATTATCCTCCTGAGGCCAGACCTGAACACAAAGGAGCATCTCACAGCCAGAACCAATGTAAAAACATAATATATAACACCATTATGATATTGGAAGAATTATTAAAGTTTCTTTTATTTGAAAGGAGATATTCTTTCCATTTAGATAGTGTGCAGGAGTCAAAGAAAATATTTATATGTTTCAAAATAGGAAATTATTGAATTGTTCTAGCTCCCTTCCCTTTCAACTTAATAAACCTTGCTGAAAGTCATTCAGAGGAATTTGCTGTTCAGGAACAGCTACTGAATTTGGCACCTTTAAAAATAATTCAGGCACTTGTTCCTACAGCTAAAAGTGTATGTGTCTTTGTGTGTGTGTGTGTGTGTGAGAGAGAGAGAGAGAGAGAGAGAGAGAGAGAGAGAGAGAGAGAGAGAGAGAGAGAGAGAGAGAGAGAGAGAGAGAGAGGAGAGGAGTAGGAAGAGAGAGAGAGAGAGAAGGAAAGGAGTTCAGGAAGAAGCTGTGGGAACCAAGAACCAGCATGGTTGGCTGATCCTCTCCCTGAGAATGCCAGAATGATGTGAAATGCCATGTTTGACTGGCTGTCAGCTGGGGAGGGAAATCAAATATATAATTCTTTCTTGATTTCCTGATAAAACCTCCTTTGCAGAAAGTGTTCAGCAGAACAGCTCTCTGGGATTTCAGTTTGGGATTGTTTTTATTTTGGTATGAACTTCACAGCAAACTAATAAAAACAAAGTAAATAAAAAAATGTGTAAAATTTCCACTGTATTTTTTTTCTTTGATCAACCAGAGAATTAAAATAGCGGTTTTCACACCCTTTAATTTCCCACTCTACAATTTCTACCTAAAGCATTTTCTCTGGTCCTCTTCCAAGCTTGTCTTGTTTGTGAAGGGCTGGAGAAGATGGCCAGAGAAAGGGGACCTTGAGACTCTCCCCAGAAGGAGGTTGGAGGGATCCTCTCTAAAGGCAGCCGCATCATTGACCAGGTCACAAACCTTCAATGCTGCATAATATCCATCCAGGTCCAAGAAGGGGCTGAATTGGGGGGGGGGGGCGTTGAGGTTTCTAGGATGAGGCACCCATGGAAGCTCTTCTACTCCCCATCACACAGATTGCTGATCAGTTGGTAATCAATGTTTAGGTCTATGAATGGCTCCTAATTGGGAATAGGATCCCTTTGCAATTTCATTTTAAGGAGATAAGAAAAGATCTGATGGACCAGAAGAAGGTCAGTCTAAGATTCACAGGGACCAGACAGAGGTCTCTGGTTCTCCCACAAGCAGAAGAAGGCAGAGACTTATGGCTTTGCTCAACATGGAACAGACATTTTTGCACAATTTCACTTTCTTCCATCACACACCACAATATTGGACACTCGGACATCTCACACTCTAGGAATCCCCAATTCTGGTATCCCAAATTAATCTGAGAAAATGTTTCCAACTTTCACAGCCCCATTCAATAAGAACTATACCCTTACTGCCTGAGATATATAGCAGCACAGGTTCAAATCCCAGTAAGGGTATGGCTAGCTGATGAGAGCTAATTAGCTCGAAATAGATCTATACTAGTCTCCCTTTATTTATTTATCAGTACAAATACAACACAAATATAAAAAAGGCAACATTAAAAATAAGAATATGGTTTTCTGCCTGCATGGTCTTCTGTGATGAAGCCGAAGGACAGAAAGAGGGAGTAGTGACCTTCCTCCCATATTTAGGCATACCAGGGGTTGTAACACAAATATATACTTATTTCCCTGGCTCAACTGATAAGGAGGCGATCCTGTGGCTTAGTGGCTAAGGCTCCTGCCTGAGATATATAGCAGCACAGGTTCAAATCCCAGTAAGGGTATGGCTAGCTGATGAGAGCTAATTAGCTCGAAATAGATCTATACTAGTCTCCCTTTATTTATTTATCAGTACAAATACAACACAAATATAAAAAAGGCAACATTAAAAATAAGAATATGGTTTTCTGCCTGCATGGTCTTCTGTGATGAAGCCGAAGGACAGAAAGAGGGAGTAGTGACCTTCCTCCCATATTTAGGCATACCAGGGGTTGTAACACAAATATATATATATATATATATATATATATATATATATATATGTATGTATGTATGTATGTATGTATGTATGTATGTATGTATGTATGTATATTTGAAGTTGAGGGAAGTCCTAGGATTTTAATTATTTCCTGTGTAATGTGTAGAATCTTCATAGGGAGCTACATTACTAGAAATTAGTAATGAATCCTATAATCTTTTTAGGCAAACATCCTGAGTCCTGCCACATGGCAGTTAATATACTGGACTTGAGGATACCTACAGTATCTTGTAACACTTTAAAACAATCTTGAATTAAGGAGAAACTTCCTAATAGTAAGAACAATTAACCAGTGGAACCGCTGGCTTCCAGAGGTTTTGGGTTCTTCAACACTGAATATTTTAAAGAAGAGACTGGACAGTCACTTGTCTGAAATGGTATAGGTTCTCCTGCTTGAGCAGGGGTAGAAGATCTCCAAGGTTCCTTCCAGCTCTACTCTGATTTATTGATTTATATGACTGGCAGAATATTTGTGTAATGAGTTGCCCCCATAACTATCCACAGCACCACATTATGGGCCAGTGACACCTTCTCAGTGATCCTCAAGGGGAGGATTCAATATACAATGAATTGCAAGGTCTTTCAGAAGGTGGACCTAAAACAATTCATCAAGTTTCAAAGAACTCAGGTGTTCCTAGAAATGTGAATTTAGCAGCACAAGTCCAAACTAAAAAGCAGAAGAGATATTTCCTTAAATAGTAGTAAAGCTTGCTCAGTCTTCCACTTCCTCCTCCCAACTCTTCCCAGGCCCTCCTTCAAAGTTTTTTTGATTTAATTCCTTTTAAATAATAAATTGTGCAGGTTAAAAATAAAAAAAAAACTGGTGAACTTCAATCTGTCTTTTAACTTGCACTTTCATGAAAATGTTCTGGATGGATCCAGTTCCACAAAGCCTCCCATTTTCCTCAGCGTGACCCACCTTCCTGAGTGGAGAAGGTCCCCTCCGGACAAGGAACGCAGTCGTAGCAGCAAACTGGCTCTCCTTCTCGAGCCCTCTTGACAAATCCAGGATGACAACTTTCCACACATTTGGACTGAGGCAGGGACTGAGCCGAAGAACAAGAAATGCCAAAGAAATGGTGCTAGGACTCTCCGTCCATGGAAAATGGAGGGATAAATGGATGGAGATAAGTAGCCTCTGGTCTTCACTGAGGTAAATATGAAATCTCTGACTACTTCTAAACAGATGCAGGAGGGATAACAACTGGAAGATTCTTCATTTACTTCCTCCCTTTTGATTTTGGTATTTAATATTACAATAAAACACTTTTCTACTTTAAACTTTATTAACGGGTTGAATTGAAAAAAAATAAGTATGATCATATATGTAAAAGATTTAGGAAATTTTTATTCCATTAGATTTTTTAATATAGAATAAAACTGTGATGAAGAAAGAAACCTCTGACCAGTAAAATCTTGAAAGGTTTCCATAAAACATGGCAAACCCCTCCACTTAGGTCCCGTCTGTTAAAGAACTTCCATTAGATGATACCAACTGGCATGGAAGGCCAACCACCCTGGAGACTATAGGCTTTGCCCACTTGAAATGGGACCTCAGGCTCTGGGAAACAGAGAAAAGACACCAAAATTTCTCTCACCTTATTGAGCAACTTTAGCTGTGAAAGAGCATCTTGTCTGATAGTAAGTCTCTGTCTTATAAAATACGCCAGAATTTCTTTCTTGTCATCCTCCTTGGGGAGAACCAAGAAGCCCAAAATAGCCAGATCTGCTTTTATCTCTCCATTTGGGTCCAAGTGCAGTTTTCTCTGAGAAATATTCCAAAATTCATTCTTCTCCAGAAAGGGATGAAACTAGAATGGGAACATCCAGGAATTTGAAAAACAGAAAACTTTGTTTCTTATCCCACATTGAATCTTTCTTCTACAATTGTCCAATCACCAAATATGGTTAAATAGGGTACAAATACTGCCAATATCTTCATAAGTGAATGAAAAAGTTTGAGAAAAAATTGTCAATCACATACTGTCAAAATATAAAGAAAATATAATCCACACAGTAGGTCAATTATAGGGAACATTCAATAAAATGAACAGAGAAAAAAAAGATGATCCATAAACTCTTTGAAAACAACAGGTTGATTCCCTGAAAGCATGGGTTGATCAAGAAGAAATCTTTCAGGCTAATCTTCTCCCCTATAATCCTGATGGAAAACACCTCCAGATGTGCTAATTCTGCTTTATTGTAATGTGACTTTAACAAAAATTTTAAAATCTGAAAGAACAAATCTCCCACCAACACTTTTCTCAGCCTGAAAAGTTAGGGAGGATCCTTTCTGAATTTCTTTCTCTCCCATTATGCAGCTGCAGGATTCTCCCCTCTTCTCTGATCCTTCCCTAGGCAGCCTCTCTTCTCCTCATCCCAAAAGTCATTCTCACATATCATCACACTTTCTAAATGGATTATGGGAACTCTGGGGATAGAACTGGATTTCAATAAAGGACTCGCAAAGAATTTTGTGAACTTTGTGGAAACTTGAGGGGTGGTATGATAATTAAATGGATAAAAACTGTCTTCAAAATGTTACTCAAATAATTTTTAACAATTTTTAATCTTTCCTATGAAACCTGAAGGTGATGGATTATAATTTGCCATTGGTCATCAATTTTTCTGTTATTAATACGGTAATTAATACAATCTTAGAGTAAGCTAATTTGATGTGATTTAAATAATATAAAGTCTTTCAACTTTATTTTAAAATTCATTTTAAAAGTTTGATAAATCAACTTAAAGGCAATAATCAGAAGCAAGCAACAATCGTTGAATAGGATGGATTGGATGGATGGACTGGAATTTAATTTGCTGCTGGCATCCCTAAGGAAGGAATCTGGTTTGAAGGCAGCCTGCTTAGAGATGGCTGGAGAGGCCATGGACCCTGAAGACTCAAAGTGGACAGAACGGATAACTGATGAAATGGATTCTTTCAAGAAGATTGAGGGAGATTGGGGAATGAACTTGTCATATTTAACTGGACTTAAGAGCCGTTGTTTTTCCATTTACAGGAGATCCTATGACTTTGGGGAATTGGAAAGCAGTTGTTAGGAAAGATCCTAATTAACATTTTAAGGAAATGTATTATTATTAAGAATCAACCAAAGATGTTTAACCTTGGACAGATTCTGGATGGATCAGAGATAATGATTGTGGTGGTCTGTATTAGATAAGAAGCTTCTATAAATATTCTGTGAGTTAAATACAACTGCAGATAACACAGAAGTTTGAAGTTTTGAAATTTAACTTTATTGTTGGATTGCCTGTGAGGTACGTTTTTTATATACAGCAGATAGATGACAAGTCAAGTAGTTGCAAATAGATGTGTAATTTATAATTGTAGGGTTGTTTTGCAAGGGGGATGTTCCAGTCTGATGGAACCCGGGTGACAGAGAGAGGCGAGCCAGGACTTCAAAGCAGCTAACAGCTTTATTGATTAACAATGGTTGCCAGCGTGGCTTGTCATAGCGCGCGCGTAGCTAACAGGCAACAGCTGTGCCCTGCTCTGACAGCCTTTATATATCCCGGGCTGTCAGAGCGGGAGCCAATCAGCTTCGAGCACAGCGCCCTCTGGTGGAACGGACCAGAGGGAAAACTATAATACACAACACTCCTTCACACTTAGAACGCGCATGCGTAGTCGCGTAAATACCTCGGGCGGTGTCTAATACGCCCGGACCTTCTGGGGGGAACTTCTGCCCCAGTTTCTGGACTTACTGGCCTTCTGGACCCAGACCTTTCCTCCTCCCTCCTTGACAATGCTGGAGACACTTGGGGAAGAACAGGTAAGGCCCTTTGGTTAGAGTTATTACTATTCGTGGATTGAGCCGGGGAGACAGACCGAGGCCTAGGCTCGTCGTTGTTTGACATTTGCAGGGGTAGGCCCTGCCTATTTGTTTTCGTTGCTGCTCCCTGCCGGCTCCTTAGCTGGTTCAGATGCCGTTTCCACACTCGGCCATCCTCCAGCTCTATCGTATAAGAACAGGGGCCCGTGACTTGTTTGATTACCCCTGGAACCCAAAGGTGGTGGCCTGCGTAATTCCTTGCATATATGGGAGCGTCGATGTCGAAACCCTTTATTGTGCTGTGGGAGTCTAGGGGACGCTCAGGGGCATAGTCAGGGTGCAGCCGGTCTAGGGTGGTCCTGATGCGCCGACCCATTAATAGCTCCGCCGGGCTTTTATTGGTAGTGGAGCAAGGAGTAGCATGTTGCCATAGGAGGAACTTGTCAATGTCCTCCTGCCAGTTCTGGGGGCCAAACCTGGCTAACGCTTCCTTAGCCGTTCGTACCGCGCATTCTGCCATACCATTGGCCGCGGGATTGAAGGGGGCTACAAATGCATGCCGGACCCCTAGCTGAGTGAGAAACGAGCTCAGGAAGGCTGACGTAAATTGGGGCCCATTGTCAGAGATGACAAGATCAGGTATCCCATGGGTAGCAAATAGCCCTCTCAATACCTTTACAATAGCATTAACAGTTGTAGAAGACAATAATGCAATATCAATCCATTTTGAATATGCATCTACAATTACAAGAAACATTTGACCCTTAACTGGGCCAGCCAAGTCCATATGCACCCGTGACCATGGAGCCTTAGGTTGCTCCCAGTTCTGGATGGGCGCTCTGGGCCCTGCTGGACGGGACTCCTGGCATCGTGAGCAGCCAGAGACCCACCACACAATGTCCTGGTCCATTCCCGGCCACCAAGCATAGCTCCGGCCCAGCGACTTCATTCGAACTATGCCTGGGTGGCCGTTGTGGAGGGTGGTGAGCACCGCTTCTCTTAAGGACGCAGGGATGACGACTCGGCTGCCCCACAGTAGGCAGCCTTGAAGTGCAGAGAGTTCGTATTGACGCGTTGAGAAAGGTTGCCACTCAGTGCCCACTGGCTTAGGTGGCCATCCCCACAAGGTCCAGTTCAGCACCGTGGAGAGAAGCTTGTCCCGACGCGTGTGAGTGGCCACATCAGCTGCTGTTATCGGCAGGTTCATCTCGTCGATGAGCAGGACCTCGGCAGCAGGAGCAGGGTCGGTCAGCGTGATGGGCAGGGGACATCGGCTTAAGGCGTCGGCGTGGCAGATGTGCTTTCCTGGCTGGTGGAGCAAGGTGTAGTTGTACGCTGCCAGGAACACCGTCCATCTCGTGAACCTTGGTGAAAGAATCTGGGGAGTCTGCTTATCCCCGGCGATGATTCCCAGCAGGGGCTTGTGGTCAGTCACTATGTGAAAGTGGCGGCCATAAAGATAGGCGTGAAAACGCTTCACCCCTGCAACTATAGCCAACGCTTCCCGATCAAGCTGGCTATAGTTCCTCTCGGGAGAAGACACTGTGCGGGAAAAGAAAGCAACTGGGGCCTCCCTACCAGAGGGCAGTTGGTGGCTCAACACAGCCCCGACTCCGTAGGGAGAGGCGTCGCAAGTTAAGATTACAGGAAGCACCTCGTTGAATTGGTGGAGGACTCTGTCAGAGGTTAGCAATTTCTTAACAGTCTCAAAAGCAGAGGCTTCCCTTTTACCCCAGATCCATTTGGCTGAGCGGTCAAGTAATCTGTGGAGAGGCTCCACAATGGATGCCTTGTGTGGCAGGAAAATGTTGTAAAAATTTAAAAGTCCAAGAAAAGCTTGTAATTCGGCTTTTGAGGTAGGCGTTGGAGCCTGTTTAATGACCATCACTTTTTCTGGGGCCGGATGAATTCCTTTGCCATCAATTAAGAAACCCAGAAATTCTACTTGGGGCACCACAATTTTGCATTTTGTGGTTTTTAGCTTTAACCCTACGCTTCGGAAACGACGAAGCACGGTGCGTAAACGGGCCAGGAGGTTGGTCAGGGAACGGGCAGAGACCAGAACGTCGTCAAAATATGGCACGACGCCTGGTATACCCTGCAATAGCCTTTCCATCAAATTTTGGAATAGCCCCGGTGCCACACTGACTCCAAATTGGAGTCGGTTGCACCTAAATGCCCCTCTATGCGTGACGATGGTTTGGGCTTCAGCAGTTGCCTCATCCACAGGCAACTGCTGATAAGCTTGGCCAAGGTCTAATTTCGCAAAAATGGTGCCCTGGCCCAAAGAATGCAGCAGGTGCTGTACTACAGGCACGGGGTATGCGCTCTGCTGCAGGGCGCGATTGAGGGTACACTTAAAGTCCCCACAGATTCTCACAGACCCGTCCCCCTTAACTGGGATGACTATTGGGATCTCCCACTTAGCATGGTCTATGGGTTCTAATACCCCTTGGGCCAGCAACTTATCTATCTCTGCATCTACCTTTGGTTTTAATGCAAAAGACACTCTACGCAGCTTCAGCCGTCGTGGAGGAACCTGGGGGTCTAAATTAAATGAAATGGGGGTACCAGTGTACTTCCCCAGACCCTCACCGAATACATCAGGGAACTCTTTGATCAGCATATCCAGATGAGGATTGCTCTGGATCTGATTTATGCCAGTAATGGCTAATCCAAGGGCTTCAAACCATTCCAACCCTAGTAAGCTTGGCTGTGGTCCATTGACCACTATGAGAGGCAGCTGCTTACGGTACTGCTTAAAGGAGACCTGACAATTGTATTTTCCCAGGACTGGGATGGATTTCCCTTGGAAATCCCTTAACCTCAGCTGACAGGGCTTAAGGCTGGCTTTAGAAATAGAGGGCACCAGTCGTTTGATGGTGGCCCAAGAAACAATGGAGACGGCTGACCCCGTGTCAATCTCCATTTTACAGGGGCTGCCTTCCAGTCTTACTGTCAGGAAAATCTTACCCCGTGGACTATGGACAATCATGTCCACTTCAGCTTCTTCCCTGTCATCTTGCACTGAGAAACAGGAATCCTTTTTCCTGTAACTCTGAGGCTTGCCTGATCTGAAAGGTTTTTAAATATTTTGGCTACTATTTTGCGAGCTGCCTTCAAGCGTGCTTGCGCAAGGGGCTGCAGCCCTGCAGACTCTAGCCAAATGACCTCTCTTCCCACAGCGGAGGCAGGTAGCGTTTTTAAAACGGCACTCCACTCTGTTGGCGAAAACGTCTTCATGATGATGAGTGTTTATCGGGTGTAAGGAGCTTAGAGAAACCCTGGATCTCGTCAGTGGATTTATTTGATAGCTCCACTGCTCGAGCTTCATCCAGGGCCGTCTGCAAGTCCAGCTCAGGTTTGGCTAACAGGCGACGCTGGATGCGGAGGTCTCTAACACCCCCCACAATTTGGTCTGTCAGTGCCTCATCCAAATCCTTAAATCTACAGAGGAGAGCAGCAGCCCTTAAAGCAGCTACGTACTCATTTATAGACTCTCCCTCACGTTGAAAATGCCTGTAGAAGGCAAATCTCTTAGTTGTGCGAGATGGAGTGGGAGCATAATGGCTTCTTAATTTCTCCATTAGCTCATCCCAGGACACTGTATGAACCAAGTGAGGGGCCACTAAATTTCCTGCTAAATTGAACATTTCAGTTCCACATAAATTTAGGAAGCACGACTTTTTCCGTTTTTCAGTTAGATCAGTATAGTCGTTGGCTTCTAAAAAACATTCAAATTGGGAGATAAAAGAGTCCCAAGTCTCCGTGGCCCCATTAAACACAGCCAGAGTGTTCATTGATGCCATTCTGAGGAGAATCTTCTTCCTGTGGGGGTAATCTGCGGCCCGTTCAATCAGTGACTCACTCAACCTCTCGTCGAGTGATTTCCCCTGAGGGAAAAATTCAACTCTGTGACTCAGCTCAGCTTAGTGACTTTCAACAGCTCTGTTTCTCTTCTGTGATCCCATCCTCATCGCCAATGTTCTAGCTTGGTAGAACTCGGGTGACAGATAGAGGCGAGCCAGGACTTCAAAAGCAGCTAACAGCTTTATTGAATAACAAAGGTTGCCAGCGTGGCTGTCATAGAGCGCGCGTAGCTAACAGGCAACAGCTGTGCCCTGCTCTGACAGCCTTTATATATGCCGGGCTGTCAGAGTGGGAGCCAATCAGCTTCGAGCACAGCGCCCTCTGGTGGAACGGACCAGAGGGAAAACTATAATACACAACACTTTCTATAAAGGTAAAGGTCCCCCTCGTACATATGTGCTAGTCGTTACCGACTCTAGGGGGTGGTGTTCATCTTCGTTTCAAAGCTGAAGAGCCAGTGCTGTCCGAAGACGTCTCCATGGTTATGTGACCAGCGTGACTAAATGCCAAAGGCACACGGAATGCTGTTACCTTCCCACCAAAGGTGGTCCCTATTTTTCTACTAGGTTGGCAGAAGCTGGGACAAGTAACGGGAGCTCACTCAGTTACGCAGCACTAGGGATTCAGGTCAACTGCCGACCTTTCTGATCGACAAGCTCAGCCTCCTAGCCACTGAACCACTGCATCCCTATTAGTTTTTATACTACCCTAATATTCTAGACAGGGCTGAATCAAGGCCAGCTGCTGTCTTAAACACAGCCCAACAATGGTGCCCCTGGACAGAACCAAAACACTCGTGTTATGAGATGGAAACAAATATTATAAGTGATGACACTTTCAAACCAAGCTTTTAAACTTTAGTCACTCGCCATCACCATTGGGACAGTTTTGTAACAAGATAGATTCCACTGTATCTGAAAGTGGCAGATAAAGAGAATTACACACACTTGAGAGTGGCTTGTCTTCAGAGATAGAAAGTGCTCCAACATTGGAAGCTTTTAAGAAGAGATTGGACAGTCATCTGTCTAAAATGGTACTGGATCTTTTGCTTCAACAGAGAGTTGAATTAAAAGACCTCGAAGGTCCCTTCCAACTCTGATGATGTTCTATGCTCTATGTTCTAGTCCAATGTAGGAGATGACCAGGCTGAGCCTGAAGACAGGTCAAACCAGGCTCATTCTGGTCATCTGCTTTAGATGTGTGTATATGTATATGTATATCAGTGGTGGGTTCCGGATCCCGTTCCAACCGGTACGGTTGGAACGGGCCCAGTGGCATCCACATAGACACGTGCAGCGCGCGTGCACACACGCACAGCATGGGCATGAGTCTTAGCGCCTTCGCGAGCCTCCGCAACGCTCCAGCTGCTCAGCGGAGCTTCGTGCAGGTGCTGTATGTGCCATGCACGTGTGCGGAAGCGCAAAAGACTTAAAAGACCGATAAGGAGCTCGAGAGGGTGGATGGGCCTTCCGGAGCACCATACCAGAACAGTATCCGGTGCTCCGGGCTGGCTCCAGTACGCCTATACCGGTGCGTATCGCTGGCAATCCACAACTGATGTATATGTATATGTATATATATATGTGTATATGTATATGTATATGTATACAGATATAAATATAGATATAGATGTAGATAATGTAGATGTAGATGATGTAGATGTAGATGTAGCTATAGATATAGATGTAGATGTAGATGATGTAGATGTAGATGTAGATGTAGATGTAGATGTAGATATAGATATAGATATAGAACAGAATTCTCTATTGCCCAAGTGTGATTGGACACACAAGGAATTTGTCTTTGGTGCACATGCTCTCATTGTACATAAAAAGACAATATACATTCATCAAGAATCATAAGATACAACATTTAATGATAGTCAAAAGGTACAAATAAGCAATCAGGAAAAATCAATATAAATTGTAAGGATACAAGCAACAAAGTTATAGTTCTGCACTCATAAGTGGGAAGAGATGGGTGATAGGAATGATGAGAAGACTAATAGTAATAGTAAGGCAGCCTTAGTGAATGGTTTGACAATGGAGAGGGAATTATTTGTTTAGCAGAGTGATGGCGACAGAAAAAATTGTCCTTATGTCTAGTTAAGTGGTGGGTTTCGAAATTTTTTACAACCTATTCTGTAGGTGTGGCCTCTTTTGTGGGAGTGGCTTGGCAGTCATGTGACCGGGTACGAGTGGCTTGTAAAATGTGGTGAAACTCACTTAACAACGCTCTTGCTTAGCAACCAAAATTTTGGCCTCAATTGTGATCATAAGTTCTCTCTCTTTCTTTTCCTTCTTTCTTTCTTTCTTTCTTTCTTTCTTTCTTTCTTTCTTTCTTTCTTTCTTTCTTTCTTTCTTTTTTTCTTTCTTTCCTTTCTTCCTTCCTTCTTTCTTTCTTGTGTGTGTCTCTCTCTTTTTTTTTCTTTCCTTCCTTTCTTTTTCTTTCTTTTTTTCTTGTCTCTCTCTCCCTCTTTTTCTTTCCTTCCTTCCTTCCTCTTTCTTTCTTCTTTCTTCTTTCTTTCTTTCTTTCTTTCTTTCTTTCTTTCTTCTTTCTTTCTTCTTTCTTTCTTTCTTTCTTTCTTTCTTTCTTCTTTCTTTCTTTCTTTCCTTCTTTCTTCTTTCTTTCTACTTTCTTTCTGCTTTCTTTCTTTCTTTCTTTCTTTCTTTCTTTCTTTCTTTCTTTCTTTCTTTCTTGTGTCTGTCCCTCTTTCTTTCTTTTCTTCCTTCTTTTCTCTTTCACTTTTTCTTCCTTTCTTTTTCTTCCTTCCTTCCTTCTTTCCTGTATCTCTCTCTACAACTTCCTTCCTTCCTTTCTTTCTCTTTCCTTCTTTCTCTTTCCTTCATTCTTCTTTCTTTCTTTCTTTCTTTCTTTCTTTCTTTCTTTCTTTCTTTCTTTCTTTCTTTCTTTCTTTCTTTCTCTCTTTCTTTCTCTTTCTATCTTTGTCTCTATCTTTTTTCTCTCTCTCTCCTTTCCTTCCCTCCTTTCTCTTTCTCTCTCTCTCTCTCTCTCTCTACCCCCTCCCTATCTCTCTCACACACAAATATCCCTTCCAGTTGGCGAAAAGTTCTGTTTTGCCAGCTGGGTGGCTGGCAAAGAAGCCTCACTATCCATTTAAAACTAACCCTATCACCCTATGCACATTTAACTGGAGTGAGTGGGGTGGGGGAGGAGGAGCTTCCTGGAGAAATGGCGGTCTGCCACAGAGCTCCTTAGATCTATGGGCTCTTTTAAGGGAGCAGGGGTGCTGCCGGCCCCCTTTTTACATCATGGGGGCCAGGTGTCCAATAAAGAACCACCCTGGATCTTTTTATGACCCAAGGGGGGCTTCCAGGGTGGTTTGAAGACCTGGAAAAGCTCGGAGAAGCTCGGAGAAGCTCGGAGAATGGACCGGTGATCTGCCGATGAGAGACGCCGCCCTGAGACGCCGTTTTGAGGTCGGAGGAGCTTAGAGGAGATCGGAGGAATGGCGAAAGGCGAGGAAAAGGCGTCCGGAGCGCGCGGGGGCGTGCTGCTGTCGATATTGGAGGCTTGTGGCTTGGAACTGAGCGCTGGGGCGGCGGCGAATGGAATGGCCGACCCTGGGGCGGCGGTAACCCAAGCGGCGGCGGCGACGGCTGGAAAGGCCGAACGCCGAATTCCCCGGCCTGCAGCAGATTGTGAGAGATGTTGGAGATGTTGGAGGTCGAGTTGGAAGGATTGGAGGCCAGCAGGACTGGAGCAGGAAGGGCTGGAGCAGGAAGGACTGGAGCAGGAAGGATTGGAGGCCAGCAGGACTGGAGCAGGAAGGACTGGAGGCCGGTAGGAGCGGCGTTGGGGCTTGGAATGGTGGCTTTGGGTGCCAAGAACATGGATGCAGGCCTAGGCAGGACTTAAATGCCGAAGGCCTGGTAGGAGAAGGGCCGCGTTTCAGGAGGCTGCTTAGAGGCTGGGGGGGAAGTCTGCTGTGAACTGGCATGAGGCTTTAACATCAGGCTTGGCAGGGGAGTTTTTACCTCCTGCTAGCTGCCTCCATGACTGCACCATCTACCCCCACTGCTGACTCTTGGACTAACAACTGCCCCTGTCCTCCATCTGTGCGCGCCCTGGAGGATTACCTCCCTATCTTCGTCTGATTGACCATCTGCCCCTTGCCCATTATCAAGCAATAATCCACCTATCCCTTGCCACCCACCATTGACCACCCACCAGCCCCCACTTATTGACTGGCACCTAACCAGCTTACTACCATCACTACCCCCCCCCCTCATCTAGGACTGGACAATTTTCTTTGCACCAGAACCCGGCTTTTTCAACTTTATTGGACTATGGCTTATTGGCCAGAACATCTGCAGCACAGAGCCTAGGCCCTGATGAATTTTTAATAACATATGTACTCAAGGTTAGACCTAATCCTACTGCGGGAGTCCCCCCTCTCGCAGGTGTGGCCCTCCGCCCTCTCAAGGGCCCACCTTGATGACAGATTTATTAATACCGAGAGGTGGAGGAAGCGGAGACTTAGGGGTTTTTTAATTAAATGTCTTTTAAATACTTTTAGGGGTTTAGGGGTTGGGGGGCGGGTGGGTCAGATCAGGAGCGATGACAGAGCCAGGTCACCAGGTGGGGTCACGAGCAGAAGGAGCGGAGAGGAGGAGGGGGGGAGGATATCATTCCCATACGGGGCTTCTTGATTCCAACAGTCGTAGGGAGGGGCAGATACGAGGACAGATCAACAACTCGCAGTCGGTTGGGAGACCGTGAGTGCTGGTTACACCCGGTCGCTTGTACCAACCCCCGCGTTCTAGGTGGCCAGGATCTGCAGGCCCAGGGCCTGAGGCTGTTGCTATGCAATGCGAGGTCCGTTGTCAATAAGGCCCCCCTCATTCATGATCTAATTTTGGAGGGGGAGCCGGACCTCGCGGGAACAACGGAAACCTGGTTGGGCCACGAGGGAGGTTTACCCCTCGTGGAAATGTGCCCACCAGGTTACCAAGCATTTCACCAGCCCCGGGCCCAGGGAAGGGGCGGTGGGGTAGCAGTGATTATCCGGGAGGACTTAGAGCCGAGGGAGTCCACTGTGCCACAGACGTCCGGATGTGAATCCCTTGTTGTGAAATGGGGCCCTGGGAGGCAGTTGGGCCTGCTGATAGTATACCTGGCTCCCCGCCATACATCAGCGACCCTGCCTGAGCTCCTCGAGCTGATCGCATCGGTGGCGGTTGAGACCCCCAAACTTCTAGTGATGGGGGATTTTAACCTGCCATCGGTGGGAGAAGCATCAGAGGGGGTTCGGGAGTTCATGGCTTCCATGATAGCCATGGACCTGACTCAAGTGATTCAGGGCCCGACACACGAGGGAGGTCACACCTTGGACCTTGTTTTTGTCTCTGGCCAGTGGTTGAGTGATCTGGGAGGAGTGAACTTAACCATCACTCCTCTGTCATGGTCAGATCACTCACTCCTCCGACTTGACTTCCCTGGTGCTACCCCCCGCTGCGGGGAGGCGGAACCGGAAAGCACTAGATGGTTCCGCCCCAGGCGCCTGATGGAACCAGATAGGTTCCAAACGGAGCTTGGGCCACCTCCTGCAGCCCTGACCCGCCCTCGGGTAGAGGACCTGGTGGCCGCGTGGAATAATGCGACTACCGGGGCCTTGAACCGGGTGGCGCCTTTGCGGCCTCTCCGGCGGCAACGATCCACCCTGGCTCCTTGGTTTACCGAGGAGCTAAGGGTGATGAAGCGCCGCAAGAGATGCCTAGAGAGTCGTTGGAGATCCTCCCGATCCGAATTTGACCGAGCACAGGTACGAGCCCATTTGAGGACATACCTAGTGGCATTGAGAACGGCCAAATGTCAATACTGTGCCGCTCTCATTGCATCCGCAGAGAACCGCCCTGCCGCCCTGTTTCGGGTGTCCCACTCCCTCTTGTTTCAGAGGCCGCGGGAGGCCCCTTTACAGGGTAGGGCAGAGGAATTTGGGAAATATCTGCAGGATAAAGTCGCTCAAATCCGGAAGGATTGGGTCCCCTTCAGTGGCCCAGTCGAGACGTCCGTGGCGAGTCTTGAGAAACCTTTCTGGGAGGAGTTTGACTTGGTTGTCATCGAGGATTTGGACAGATTGCGTGGACGACTGCGACCTACCACATGTTTACTGGACCCGTGTCCCTCCTGGCTTGTACTGGCATCCTGGGAGGTCACACGCGACTGGCTCCTGGGCCTAGTGAACGCTTCGTTGGGTGAGGGGTCTCTTCCGGCCGCCTTGAAAGAGGCGGTGGTGAGACCCTTGCTCAAGAAGCCTTCCCTGGACCCTACGGAGCTGGCCAATTATCGTCCTGTCTCCAACCTTCCCTTTCTGGCGAAGGTTGTAGAGAGTGTGGTGGCTTCTCAGTTCCCACGACATCTGGAGGAGAATGATTATCTAGACCCGCGCCAGTCCGGCTTTCGCCCCGGGCACAGCACAGAGACGGCCTTGGTCGCGTTGGTTGATGATCTCTGGAGGGCCAGAGAAAGGGGTTGTTCCTCTATCCTGGTCCTATTAGACCTCTCGGCGGCTTTTGATACCATCGACCATGGTATCCTGTTGCACCGACTGGAGGGGTTGGGGGTCCGGGGCACCGTTTTGCGGTGGTTTGGCTCCTACCTCTCTGGCCGGACGCAACCTGTGTTGGCAGGGGAGCAGAGGTCGACCCTAAGCCCCCTTACCTGTGGGGTGCCACAGGGGTCGGTCCTCTCGCCACTCCTGTTCAACACATACATGAAGCCGCTGGGTGAGATCATCCGTGGTTTCGGGGTGGGATATCATTTGTACGCTGACGATACTCAGCTGTACATTTCCACCCCGAACCACCCCAACGAGGCCGTCGAAGTGATGTCCCGGTGTGTGGAAGCCGTACGGGTCTGGATGGATGACAACCGACTCAGGCTCAAACCTTCCAAGACGGAGTGGCTGTGGGTTCCGGCCCCCCGGTTCAACCAGTTAATCCCATCTCTGGCCATTGGGGGCATTCAACTCGCCCCCGTGGAGCGGGCGCGCAATTTGGGCGTCCTCCTGGATGCCAGGCTGTCCATGGATGACCATGTGACAGCCGTGGCCAGGGGGGCGTTCCACCAGGTTCGCCTGGTGCGCCAATTGCGCCCCCTATTGGACCGGGACGCCCTACGCACAGTCACCCACGCGCTGGTGACGTCTCGCCTGGACTACTGTAACGCTCTCTACATGGGGCTTCCCTTGAAATGCACTCGGAGACTGCAGTTGGTCCAGAATGCGGCCGCGCGGGTGATTATGGGGAGTACGAAGTACTCCCATGTGACACCTCTCCTGCGCGAGCTGCACTGGCTTCCTGTGGTCTATCGGGTGCGTTTCAAGGTCTTGATTACGATCTTTAAAGCGCTCCATGGCTCAGGACCTAGTTACTTGCGGGATCGTATTCTGCCCCATACATCCCTGCGACCAATTCGCTCGCACAGAGAGGGACTCCTCCAGGTGCCGTCCACCAGACAGTGTCGAGGGGCGGCGCCTAGGAGTAGAGCCTTCTCTGTGGCGGGCCCAGCCCTGTGGAATGACCTCCCTCCGGATATTAGGACGACGTCCGACCTCCGTTCCTTCAGAGTTAAGCTCAAGACCCACCTATTCCAAGTAGCTGGCCTGGCTCAACCATGATCCAACTATATCGCTCCTGACGGGTTTTTTATTAATGTAATTCAATAGAATTTATTTATCGGGGTTTTTAAATATTGTGACTTTTTAATTGTTTTAATTGTTAATTGTTTAATTGTTTTTTAGCTATTAGCCTACCTCCTCCTTGTATACGTTTTGTATACGTTTTATATACGTCCTTGCTATATGTATGTCCTGTCCAGATTTGTATTGTATTGTATTGTACTTTGTATTTTATTTGTTTTATTGTACGCCGCCCCGAGTCCTTCGGGAGAGGGCGCGGCTTAGAAATAAATATTCTATTCTATGCTATTCTATAAATCACGTGATCAAAACTCAGGCACTTGGGAACTGGGGTTTATTTATGAGAGTTGCAGTACCTTAGGGTCATGGGATCACTATAAGGTTTGCTTAACGACTGCCTGATTTACTTAACAACTGTACTCATTTGCTTAGCAACTGTGGCAAAAAGGTTGTAAAATGACACAGAACTTATTTAGCAACAGAAATTGTGGTCATAAGTGGAAGACTACCTTTATTGCCTCATAGTCCATTCTAATTTATATTCAGAGACGTTCAGGGTCTCATAATTAGAACTTCCCCTTTCTTCTCCCTTCTGCTCGCTTCCTGGGAGCTGGGAGCAAAGCCCTTCTGAAGGGCTTATTTTTGAGGCTTCTGGGGCTGAGCAGCCTGAGATGACTGAGGGAAACCCACCAGATCAGGCCTCCAAGGGCTGCACTGCTGGGCTTTTCACCTTGAAGAGAGAGGGAGGGAGACCCTCTTTCTTTCGTCTGATGGAGTTTGAGACACAGCCAATCTCCTGCTTGCAACTATTCACCTGGTGCAGCTACAAGGTGCCCAATCTCCTCAGGATGCAGTCTGACTCTCCTGTGAGGTTTCTCCACCCACATCTTTTGGACTCCAGTCTCAACCTGATCCATGCATTGGGGAAAAGAACCAGCTGTTTGTGCTGTCCTTATCACCCAATAAGGGGATGGAGACAGGAGTGTGGATTTCATGGAAAAGCTTCTTTCACAGGGCAGGAGCAGCTATGGAAAAGGTGAGCTAAGTAGGTCTCCTTGGATGAGAACATCTAAGCAAGAGGACCTAGAGGCCCCCACCTTCTCTGGCTTGATGGGATGGTCAATTATTCTCATGGAGATTATCAAATAACATAGTTGGAGCTTGGCTCCCATAGAATCTATCTTACCACTTTTCCTATTCATTCTCAAACATAAACTTTTGGTGCTGTCCTTAGGAATCATTGCTGAAATTGTTTTTTAAAAGGTGTCAAATTCATTGGCAGTTGGTGAACAACAAATCCCTCTGAACAACTTTCACAGAGTTCTCTTTAGCAAGATTTATTGAGGTGAAAAGGAAGGGAGTTATAACAATTACAATCATTCAACCGTTTCCCATTTGGAAACATGTAGATATGTTCTTTCACTTCTGAATACTATCTAAGTGGAAATAATTCAGGAAGTCTTTCAAATAAAAGGACATTTTACCATTCTTAGAATATCATGGTGTTTTTCTCATGTTTTTACATTTATCCTGGCTGTCAGCTGCTCCTTTGTGTTCAGGTCTGGCCTCAGAAGGATAATGTAGCACTTGGGGATGAAGATGCAGCCCATCAGACCAGCACTGGAGGCCAGGATGGAGAAGACCTGAACAGCCACCATGTATTTCCCTTTGGTGCTCAGGTAGGTGGGCACAAAAGTCACCCAGACACTGCAGAAGACCAGCATGCTGAAGGTGATCAGCTTGGCTTCGTTGAAGGCCCCAGGCAGATTCCTGGCCAGGAAAGCCACTGTGAAGCAGATGGCAGCCAGGAAGCCCATGAAGCTGAGGGTGACGTAGAACATGACAACAGCCCCTTCGTTGCATTGCAGGATGATCTCTCCAGGCTGGGAGTGGAGGTCAGAGTCAGGGAAGGGGGGAGAAACTCCCAGCCAGGTGGAGCAGATGATAATTTGGACTGCAGAACAAGAAAGGATGATGGAGTTGGCCAAGCTCTTCCCCAACCATCGCTTCACTCGGTTTCCTGGTTTTGTGGCCAGGAAAGCCAGCACCACCGTGATGGTTTTGGCCAAGAGAGAAGAAATGGCAACTGAGAAGATGATGCTGAAAACCGTTTGACGAAGAAGGCAGGTGGCTTTCCTTGGTTGACCAATGAAGAGAGAAGAAGACAAGAAGCAGAGCAGGAGGGAGACCAGGAGGATGTAGGAGAGGTCCCGGTTGTTGGCTTTGACAATGGGAGTTTCTTGGTGTTTAATGAAGATGATTAAAACAAGGCCTGTGGTTAGGAATAAGAGTACTGCAAAAGAGACCAGGATGATGCCCAGATGTTCTTCAAAAGACAGGAAGGATATAACTTTTGGGATACATTGGACTCTGCCCTCATTTGGATATTCATCATCAGGACACTTGGTGCATTTTTCTGTATCTGAAAAAAAATAAATAAACTTTCTGTCTTTTCATATTTCAAATGATACAGTTGACCTTGGTATTCAAGGTTTGAAAGTCATTGAATTTGGTACTCAACACACCCTGATGAGAAAATTTTCTCCCAATGCTTGTCATTACTGGACAAGCAAGCTAGAACTGGGAGTTTTTAAGAAGAGACTGGACAACCATTTGTCTGAAATGCCATTGGGTTTTTTGCCTAAGCAGGGGGTTGGGACTAGAAGACCTTCAATGTCCCTTCCAGTTCTGTTATTCTGTTCAACTTGTCCATGTCAGTTGTCTCATGATTCACTAACCTTTCCAGTCGAAACAAAAATGATGTATTAGTCAGGCGGTAGCTCTTCCCCAGTGCATACCCCCTTGCAATCTTTTCTTAGCTTCTGTGATCATTGTGTACATTTTTGCATTCTCAACTGTACAAAAGAACTGTAAAGCTGTTTTTAAATTTAATCTAAGTATTATTTGGGGTTTATTTCTCATGTAAAGTAATAATATACAACCCTATCATTTTACATATTGCCTTAAAATATGCATTGTCTTTGGTTTGGGAACGCATTAAATTTGTTTACACTATTTCTTATCAGAAAAAAATTATTTGGTACTCATCACGGGCCCACCTTGATGACAGATTTATTAATACCGAGAGGTGGAGGAAGCGGAGACTTAGGGGTTTTTTAATTAAATGTCTTTTAAATACTTTTAGGGGTTTAGGGGTTGGGGGGCGGGTGGGTCAGATCAGGAGCGATGACAGAGCCAGGTCACCAGGTGGGGTCACGAGCAGAAGGAGCGGAGAGGAGGAGGGGGGGGGAGGATATCATTCCCATACGGGGCTTCTTGATTCCAACAGTCGTAGGGAGGGGCAGATACGAGGACAGATCAACAACTCGCAGTCGGTTGGGAGACCGTGAGTGCTGGTTACACCCGGTCGCTTGTACCAACCCCCGCGTTCTAGGTGGCCAGGATCTGCAGGCCCAGGGCCTGAGGCTGTTGCTATGCAATGCGAGGTCCGTTGTCAATAAGGCCCCCCTCATTCATGATCTAATTTTGGAGGGGGAGCCGGACCTCGCGGGAACAACGGAAACCTGGTTGGGCCACGAGGGAGGTTTACCCCTCGTGGAAATGTGCCCACCAGGTTACCAAGCATTTCACCAGCCCCGGGCCCAGGGAAGGGGCGGTGGGGTAGCAGTGATTATCCGGGAGGACTTAGAGCCGAGGGAGTCCACTGTGCCACAGACGTCCGGATGTGAATCCCTTGTTGTGAAATGGGGCCCTGGGAGGCAGTTGGGCCTGCTGATAGTATACCTGGCTCCCCGCCATACATCAGCGACCCTGCCTGAGCTCCTCGAGCTGATCGCATCGGTGGCGGTTGAGACCCCCAAACTTCTAGTGATGGGGGATTTTAACCTGCCATCGGTGGGAGAAGCATCAGAGGGGGTTCGGGAGTTCATGGCTTCCATGATAGCCATGGACCTGACTCAAGTGATTCAGGGCCCGACACACGAGGGAGGTCACACCTTGGACCTTGTTTTTGTCTCTGGCCAGTGGTTGAGTGATCTGGGAGGAGTGAACTTAACCATCACTCCTCTGTCATGGTCAGATCACTCACTCCTCCGACTTGACTTCCCTGGTGCTACCCCCCGCTGCGGGGAGGCGGAACCGGAAAGCACTAGATGGTTCCGCCCCAGGCGCCTGATGGAACCAGATAGGTTCCAAACGGAGCTTGGGCCACCTCCTGCAGCCCTGACCCGCCCTCGGGTAGAGGACCTGGTGGCCGCGTGGAATAATGCGACTACCGGGGCCTTGAACCGGGGTGGCGCCTTTGCGGCCTCTCCGGCGGCAACGATCCACCCTGGCTCCTTGGTTTACCGAGGAGCTAAGGGTGATGAAGCGCCGCAAGAGATGCCTAGAGAGTCGTTGGAGATCCTCCCGATCCGAATTTGACCGAGCACAGGTACGAGCCCATTTGAGGACGTACCTAGTGGCATTGAGAACGGCCAAACGTCAATACTGTGCCGCTCTCATTGCATCCGCAGAGAACCGCCCTGCCGCCCTGTTTCGGGTGTCCCGCTCCCTCTTGTTTCAGAGGCCGCGGGAGGCCCCTTTACAGGGTAGGGCAGAGGAATTTGGGAAATATCTGCAGGATAAAGTCGCTCAAATCCGGAAGGATTGGGTCCCCTTCAGTGGCCCAGTCGAGACGTCCGTGGCGAGTCTTGAGAAACCTTTCTGGGAGGAGTTTGACTTGGTTGTCATCGAGGATTTGGACAGATTGCGTGGACGACTGCGACCTACCACATGTTTACTGGACCCGTGTCCCTCCTGGCTTGTACTGGCATCCTGGGAGGTCACACGCGACTGGCTCCTGGGCCTAGTGAACGCTTCGTTGGGTGAGGGGTCTCTTCCGGCCGCCTTGAAAGAGGCGGTGGTGAGACCCTTGCTCAAGAAGCCTTCCCTGGACCCTACGGAGCTGGCCAATTATCGTCCTGTCTCCAACCTTCCCTTTCTGGCGAAGGTTGTAGAGAGTGTGGTGGCTTCTCAGTTCCCACGACATCTGGAGGAGAATGATTATCTAGACCCGCGCCAGTCCGGCTTTCGCCCCGGGCACAGCACAGAGACGGCCTTGGTCGCGTTGGTTGATGATCTCTGGAGGGCCAGAGATAGGGGTTGTTCCTCTATCCTGGTCCTATTAAGACCTTCTCGGCGGCCTTGTTGATACCATCGGACCATGGTATCCTGTTTGCACCGATGGAGGGGTTGGGGGTCCGTTGTCAGCCGTTTTGCCTGTGGTTTGGCTCCTACCTCTCTGTGCCCGGACGCACTGCTTGTGTGTGTAGGAAGATCTGGATCTCATCATAGTATTTAAGCTATAGACTTCATGATACGGCGCTTGACTCTTTAAGTGCACATACCTGCTGTCTACCGGCCCCGTATCCTTCTTTTATGATCACAGGGTCGGTCTCCCTCTCGCCATGTTATCTCCTCTATTTTGTTTAACACCTACTATAGTCATACTAGAAAATGATAGAGCCGACTGAGATGAACAGCCAGAATGTAAATACTCTTATTTCGGTGGGATTATCACGAGGTGTTTGTCGTGAGCAGTGTCATACTCTGACAGTGTGTGATAAAGAGCCAATGTAGGGAAGTGGCAAGCACTTCGTCGTAGATTCTACTCTATCCGCTACACCCTCAAATAGTAGATCGACACCACTTGCAGCCCCAAACTCATATGGCAGTGCCCTACAGCAGCTTGTCGAAATGTATAGAGTTGCCTAGATGTGCTGCTTTTCGGTCACAAGATACTTCGTCGCGCCGGACACACAGCGCCGAAAGATCAAAGAGGAAAATATGGGAGCAGTGGGGTTGCGCTTTTTAATGCCGACATGATAAATCTCCCCACGAAAGTCTCATGGACTGCGACAAGATATTCTTCAGCGAGAGTATCGTGAGAAAGATGTCGGAGAGACCTGGACTTTCTGGCATGGAGTTGCCTGTGGTGGGGTGTAGATGACTGTTCGCACTACTCTGGAAGTAACGGCAGAAGGTATATAGAGGCGTTAGTAGAGACCAAGAGGCATCTGGGAGCCGCGAATATGGAGGGCGAGCAGGATCAAGGAATAGGATTGATGAATCGGGATACTGCGCGAATCAAGAAAATAAGCAGAGCACAGGAAAGCAGAATGTATGAATCGCCATAGCCTCGTAGCAGCTCTTAGACTTATATACTGCTATCACAGTGCTTTACACACCCTCTCTGAAGGGGCACTTACAAGAGGGTCCGAGGCCTCCTTGCGTCCAATCTCATGACCGAGAATGTCGGGGCGTCGCGTCACCACTTATGTTGTTTTTAGCCCAACCCAGGTAGGCAACGTGAGTGTCGCAGCAAGGGCTGAAGTCAGAAACATGTGACCAGATCAGTCGGCCCAAGCCGTGGCAGGGGGCTCGTTTGCTCGTCAGTTCGCTATGGTGCGCAATTGCGCCCCCTATGATGGGAGCTCATGGACCAGCCTATCGTGCTGACCGCATGGTGCACCCACGCGCTCCAAATTGGCGCGTACATCTCGGCGCGCGGATCTACCTGATAACGCTCTCTACATGAGGGCTTCCCTTGAAATTCGCCACTCGGAGGAGCTGCAGTTGGTCCCAGAATGGGCCCGTCCGCTGCGGGGGGAGATTATGGGAGGAGTACGAAGTTTGACTCCATGTGTACACTGTGCTCTGAATCTTTGATAGACGAGCTCGGCTACTGCGCTTCCTGTGTGGGGTCTATCGCGGTAGCGTTTCAAGGTCTTGATTACTGATCTTTTAAAGCGGCTCCATGGCCTCCCCTTCAGCCGAAGCTCCCATCCTAAAAGTTACTCTTGCCGCGCTGGATCGCCATATTCTGCCCCATAGCGCATCCCTGCGACCCCGAATTCGCCTCGGCACAGAGAGAGGGACCTCCTACCAAGTGTGCCGGTCCATGCAGACAGTGTGTCGAGCGGGCCGGAGGCGCCCAGCTGGAGTTCAGAGCCTATCTCTGTGGGCGTAGCAGCGTCCTCAAGCCCTGCTGGACAATTGACGTCCTGCCCCACGCGTCCAGCTCCGCAGACTTATATTTAGGACGACGTTTGATGCCGACTCCGTTCCTTCAGAGTTAAGCTCAAGACCCACCTATTACAAGTAGCTGGCCTGGGCTCTAACCATGATCCAACTATATCGCTCCTGAACGGGTTTTTTATTAATGTAATTCAATAGAATTTATTTATCCGGCGGTTTTTTAAATATTTGTGACTTTTTAATTGTTTTAATTGTTAATTGTTTAATTGTTTTGTTTAGCTATTAGCCTACCTCCTCCTTGTATACGTTTTGTATATCGTTTTATATACGTCCTTGTTATATGTATGTCCTGTCCAGATTTGTATTGTATTGTATTGTACTTTGTATTTTATTTGTTTTATTGTACGCCCGCCCGAGCGTCACCTTCGGGGACGAGGGCAGGCGGCGCTTAAAAGGGGCTTAGAAATAAATATTCTATTTATGCTATTCTATAAATCCACGTGATCATAGAACTCACGGCAATTTGGGCAGACTGGTAGGTTTAGTTTATGAGAGTGTGCGAGTACCCTTGTAGGGTCAGGGTATGCACTATAAGGTTTGCTTAACGACTGCATGATATACTTAAGCAAAATGTATCATTTGCTTAGCAAACTGTGGGCTAAGAAAAGGTTGATTATTGTAAGAATGTGGATCACAAGAACAAGTTATTTAAGCGCAAATCAGAAATTGTGGTCATACGTGGAAGGGATACTCTTTATGGTCCCTCATAGTCCGATTCTTAATTTATAATTCAGAGAACGTTCAGGGTCCTGTATAAGTTTAGAACGTTCCCCTTTCTTCTCCGCGTCTCTGCTGATCGCTTCACTGGGAGCTGGGAAGCAAAGCCCTTTGAAGGGCTTATTTTTTGAGAGGCTTTGGGGTTGAGCAGCCTGAGATGACTGAAGGGAAACCCACGCAATCAGGCCTTTCAGGAGGCTGCATGCTGGGCTTTGTTGCACCTTGATGATGAGTGGGGAGGGAGACCCTGCTTTTCTTTCGTCGATGGAGTTTGAGACACAGCCCATAATCTCACTGTAGTTGCAAACTATTCACCGCCTGTGCAGCTAAAGGTGCCCAATCTCCTCAGGAAGCAGTCTGACTTCCCCCCTGGTGAGGTTTCTCGTCACCACATCTGTTTTGGTACTCGAGTCTCAGAACCTGATCGTCATGATTGGGGAAAAGAACACAGCTGTTTGTGACTTGTCCATTAGCACCCAATAAGGGGATAGAAGACATGGAGTGTGGATTTCATGGAATAAAAGTTCTTTTTCACAGGGAGCAGGAGCAGCTATGGAAAAGGTGAGCTAAGATAGGTCTTCCCTTTGGATGGAGACACTGAACTAAGCAAATGAGGATCTAGAGGCCCCCTACCTTCTGCTGAGAGCTTGTTGGATATGGTAAATTATTTCTGGATGATTTCAAATAACATAGTTTGGAGCGTTGGCTTGCCCATAGACTGCTATCTCCACCCCCCCCTACCACTTTTCCTATTCATTCTCAAACATAAAACTTTTGGTGCTGTCCTTAGGAATCATGCATGAAATTGTTTTTTAAAAGGTGTCAAATTCAATTGTGCGGTAGGTGATAAGGAACAAAAATCCCTAATCTGAACAACTTTCACAGGAGTTGTCTCTTATAGCAGTAGATTTATTGAGGTGAAAAAGGAAGGGAGTATAACAATTTGTCAATCATTGTGACCAAAATCCGTTTCCCATTTGAGGAGAACACATGATAGATATTGTTGCTCTTTCTGCTATGAATACTAGTCTAAGAGGTAATTATGTCAGGAGTCTTTCAAATAAAAGGATACTTTTTACCATTCTTAGAAATTATCATGGTGTTTTTCTCATGGTTTTTAAGTCTATCCTGGCTTGTCAGGCTGCCTCCTGTTGTGTTCAGGTCTGGCCTCAGAAGGATAATGTAGACTTGGATGGATGAAGATGCAGCCCCATCATGACCGAAGCACTGGAGGCCATGTGATGGAGTAAGGACCTGAACAGCTCCATCCATGATATTTCCCTGTTGAGTGCTCAGGTAGGTGGGCACAAAGTCACTCCAGAACGTGGCAGAAAGACCTAGCATGCTGAAGGTGAATTCTAAGCTTGGTTGTCTTGATTGGGCCCCAGGGCAGATTTCCTGGCCAGGGAAAGCCACTGTGAAGAAGATGGCTCAAGCCAGGTGAAGCCATGAAGCGAGGGTGACGTGAGACATGACAAACAGCGCCCTTTCGTTGCATTGCAGGATGATCTTCCAGGCTGGGAGTGAGGTCAGAGTCAGGGGAAGGGGGGAGAAATCCCAGCCAGGATGGAGCAGAGATGAGAATTTTCTTGAGACAGCAGAAGAAGAAAGGATGATGGAGTTGGCCAAGCGCTTCCTCCCAGCCATCGCTGGTCTCACTCCGGGTTTTTCCTGGTTTTGTGGCCAGGAAAGCGCAGCATCCAACGCGGTATGGTTTTAGGCCAGATGAGAGAAGAAATGGCAGCGAGAGAAGATGATGCTGAATGCAGCCGTATGACGGAGAAGGCAGGTTGGCTTTCCTGTGTGTTGACCAATGAGAGGAGAGAAGGAGACAATGAAGCAGAGCAGGAGGGAGACCAGGGAGGATGTAGGAGAGGTCCCGGTTGTTGGCTTTGAGCAAGGGGAGTTTGTCTCGGTGTTTAGATGAGTAGATGATTAAAACAAGGCTGTGGTTAGGAATAAGAGTTACTGCAATAGGAGACCAGGATGAGTGCCACAGATGTTCTTACAAAAGACACCAGGAAGGATATAACTTTTTGGGATAACAAGTTGGACTCCTAGCCCTCATTTTGGATATTCAATCATCAGGTACACTGGTGCAGTTTTTCTGTATCTGAAAAAAAAGATAAATAACTTTCATGTCTTTTCATATTTCAA
>JAKRSK010009526.1:0-22116 GCA_029891615.1 Natrix natrix natrix | reverse complement strand
CTATCACTCATGGGACATATAGCGACAATTAAAATGAATATTCTACCAAGAATCTTATTCCTGTTGCAAGCCGCACCTATTAATCCGGGTAAAAAATTCTTTCAAGAATTAAACAAAATAACCGCTAGGTTTATTTGGCAGGGACGAAAAGCGAGGATTAAACTAAAGTCAATGCAAGACAGCAAGGAGAGGGGAGGTTTAGCATTACCAAATTGGGATTTATACGCATCGGCAGTATCAATAACATGGGTGAAGGATTGGATAGAGCTAAAGAATAAAAGAATTTTGACTTTGGAAGGCCATGATTTGCAAGCAGGCTGGCACACATTCCTATGGGATGATAAAAATAAAACGCACAAATACTTTCAAAATCATTTAATTAGAAGAGCGTTATTGCAAAAATGGCTCAAAATAAAAAAGAAACCACTATGTGAAAATTCCGAATTGGCTATCACTGACAGAAAGGACGACTCATCCAAATTTTATAGATTGGAACAAAATGCTAAGATGTAGAGACTTAATTGATAGACAGGGAAACTTAAAAACAATTGAAGAATTGGCAGAACAGAACATGAAAATTGACTGGCTAACTTACCTTCAAATCAAAACTAAATACAATAAAGATACTAAATTATATGACATCGAAACAGAACCACACAAATTGGATAAATTATTCAAAGCTCAGATAGAAAGATGATAGGGAGAATATATAAATTTCTCCTGAAGTATAAAATGGAAGATGAAATTGTGAAAGAACAAATGATAAAATGGGTGCAGAACTTTGGCTATAATATTGAATTAGACAAATGGGAAAAATTTTGGGGAACAAACTTAAAAATGACATTATCAGTTGCATACAAGGAAAACCAGTACAAAATGTTTTATAGATGGCACCTGGCACCAACAAGGTTAGCTGAAATCTTAACAAATACTTCCCCAAAATGTTGGAAATGTGAATCAATACATGGAACATATTACCATTTATGGTGGACCTGTGAGGAGGCTAAAATTTTTTGGAAAAAGATCAAAAATTGGTTGGAGGCAATAACAGGGGTTAAAATAGAATGGAAACCTGAAATTTTTTTATTAGGAATAATGTCTGCGAAATATAAAAAAGAAATCCAGTATTTAATACTACATATAATTACGGCGGCAAGGATTGCCTTTGCCCAGAAATGGAAAAACAAACTAACTCCAAGCGAAGATGAAATAATAAGAAAGGTTATGGATTGTGCTGAAATGGACAAACTAAAGAAATTCAGGGAAAAGAAGAATCAGAATTCTACCAGATATGGGATAAATGGTATAGGTGGATGGAGGAAAGAAACAAGAATCAATGAAGGAATGTAACAAAACTTAAAAATAATCCGCTATGGGTAAAATAAGAAAGTTAAGAATGGTGAAACCCAAATAAAACATAATTGAATGGGAAAAATATAATAAAAATAAAAATAAAAACTTAGTTAATTCTTGGTGATTAATAAGTAGAACGTTGTAGATGCTTATAGAATGTTTTTGTTTTTAAAATGTTTATTCGTTAACAGATAACCCATCATGACAATAATAATGAAATAATAACTCTAACTGGTAAAAACAATTTGGATATAAACTATAATATGGGACCTAGGAAAAAGATTTACTAATTTTATTAATATTTTTTTTTGTTTAGATTTTGTTATAAAGATGTAATTTCTCCTGGGTACTTATAAATTCTAGCAATAAATTATTGTCTAGATTTATTATAATATAAATATAAATGATGCTAGACAAAAGCACATTTAAACAAATATAGTTAAATGAGAATGATGGTATATTGATGGTATAAAGATTTTTGATTTAAAATGTACAATTCAATATGAATGAAATATAAAGAATGATTGCAGTAACGCACGAAATTTATTTGTAACCAATCGACGTGCTTTCTGGAAGATGTAATGAAGAATGTTTTTGTGTGTGTTTTTTGTTTAATTAAAACAATAAAATAAAATAAAAATAAAAAAATAAAAGAAAAACACCCCAGTAATGAAAGAGGAGCATTTTGAACCATAAGTTACAGAGAGTAATGAAAAAAAGGAAAATAGAAGAAGGCTTAGTCCGTTCGTTTTAAAGGTTTTACATAAATTCCGTCCGTGAAAATAGCATTCAAAAGAAAAAAGATAACCCCATCAAAAACCATTCCAAATTTAATTCTGCCGCTTATTTCTTCCGTTCTCCAATTTGAATTTATTTTAAGTTTTTTTTTTATAGGCAGTCACTTTTAAAACAGTAAAATTTCCTCACCAGCTGGAAACACTTTCTCTTTCCATATCCGACTTTGTCAGCCTCTTGCTGGATTTTTTTGTCACCGGCTTGAAGACTTTCTCTTGGATCAATCAGGAACTTTGCAATATCCCTGAGATCAGCAAGACGTATTCTTCCTGTTCACTGTCTCTGCGGGACAGTTTAAATCCATTTGGACCACCCAGTGGCAAAAGTGTCGACTGCGATCTCAGAGCATTGAGATCGCACGTTGTATCGTTGTGACTTCGACTCCTCCCTCTCCTCTACCATTGTGAATTTCTTGTTAAGAACACTTACCAAATTTTAATATTATGACTGTCAAACTTATTTAGAGGGCGAGTGCTTGCTTGTTGCAGTAAAGTACAAATGCCATAAGCAAAATACCTGTTTACTCAGAGGTATATTCCTGCTTAAAATACAATACAATACAATAGCAGAGTTGGAAGGGACCTTGGTGGTCTTCTAGTCCAACCCCCTGCCTAGACAGGAAACCCTATACCATTTCAGACAAATAGCTATCCAACATCTTCTTAAAGACTTCCAGTGTTGGGACATTCACAACTTCTGGAGGCAAGCTGTTCCACTGATTAATTGTTCTAACTGTCAGGAAATTTCTCCTCAGTTCTAAGTTGCTTCTCTCCTTGATTAGTTTCCACCCATTGCTTCTTGTTCTGCCCTCAGGTGCCTTGGAGAATAGTTTGACTCCCTCTTCTTTGTGGCAACCCCTGAGATATTGGAACACTGCTATCATGTCTCCCCTAGTCCTTCTTTCTATTAAACTAGACATGCCCAGTTCCTGCAACCGTTCTTCATATGTTTTAGTCTCCAGTCCCCTAATCATCTTTGTTGCTCTTCTCTGCACTCTTTCTAGAGTCTCCACATCTTTTTACATCATGGCGACCAGAACTGAATGCAGTATTCCAAGTGTGGCCTTACCAAGGCATTATAAAGTGGTATTAGCACTTCACGTGATCTTGATTCTATCCCTCTGTTGATGCAGCCTAGAACTGTGTTGGCTTTTTTGGCAGCTGCTGCACACTGCTGGCTCATATTTAAATGGTTGTCCACTAGGACTCCAAGATCCCTATCATTTGAACCTTCCTGAATCTGGGATTGGAGCTGCTGGATAGAAGGGGGGTGAGTCACAGAGACAAAGAGACTGAGGTGGGGCCCCTTAAACTCCATATCATTCGAACCTTCCTGAAGCTGGGATTGGAGCTGCTGGATAGAAGGGGGGGTGAGTCACAGAGACAAAGAGACTGAGGTGGGGGCCCTTAAACTCCATATCATTTGAACCATAACCATAACCATAACCATAACATATCATTTGAACCATATCATAAACAGGGAGAATTAGAAATTCAAGTAAAAGAGGGCAGATATGATATTATTGCCATTACAGAAACTTGGTGGGATGAAACTGACAAATGGAACATACAGCTAGAAGGATTTAAATTATTTAAAAGAAATAGACCAAATAAAAGAGGAGGTGGAGTTGCACTATATATAAGAAATAACTACGTCTCTACAGAAATAGAGCACAACAATAATGAGAACTATCTTGAATGCATTTGGGTCAATATTAAAGGTTGTGGGGGAAATGACATTGCCATAGGTCTATACTACAGGCCACCCAACCAAGCAGAGGAAGAAGATGAACTTTTTGCTAGTCAGCTAACTAAGGTATGTAGGAAGCACACCACAATAGTAATGGGAGATTTTAACTACCCTGACATCAACTGGGAAACAAACTCTGCACCAAGTGGAAGATCCAACAGGTTCCTAACAAACCTAGCAGACAACTTTGTTTTCCAAAAAGTAGAGAAGGAAACCAGGGGATCAGCCATACTGGACTTAATTCTCACTAACAGAGAGGAAATGATAGAAGGTGTTGAAGCCATAGGAACCCTGGGGGCAAGTGACCATGCAATATTGGAATTCAACATTATCCAAACACAAGTAGTAGAACAAAGTCAAACTAGAGTCTTGGACTTTAAGAAAGCTAATTTCAATAAACTTAGAGAGAGCTTGGGAAAAATTCCATGGATGAGAATCCTCGAGGGGAAAACAACTCAAGAAGCTTGGGAAATTTTGAAAAATGAGATTAGAAAAGCCCAGTCTAACACAATACCAATGAAGAAGAAAAACAACAGCTCCCAAAAGAAACCAGCATGGCTGCATAAACAATTATCTGACAAACTGAAAGACAAAAAAAGTAAGTATAAAAAGTGGAAGGAGGGGGACATAACTAAGGCAGAATATCAGCAAATAGCCCGAGCCTGTAAAGATGAAGTGAGGAAAGCTAAGGCTCACAATGAAGAAAGGCTTGCCACAAAAGTAAAAATTAACAAAAAAAGCTTCTTCCAACATGTTAAAAACAAGAAAAAAATTAAGGAAACAATTGGTCCATTGCTAGGAGAAAGTGGCAAGAAGGTGACAAGCAACAGGGAGAAAGCAGAACTATTTAACTCATGTTTTGCATCTGTCTTTACACAAAGGGATAAAACAGCCCAACCTATCAAAAGCAGCACCACAAAATTAGGAACACAAATTGAAATAGGGAAGAAAATGGTAAGTGAGCACCTGTCTACCCTAGACGAGTTCAAATCACCAGGACCGGATGGATTACACCCCAGAGTTCTGAAGGAACTAGCAGACGAGATCTCAGAACCACTGAATTATATCTTTCAGAGATCCTGGAACACCGGGGAACTACCAGAGGACTGGAAAAGAGCTGATGTGGTTCCCATCTTCAAAAAAGGGAAAAAATTAGATCCAGGAAACTACAGACCTATCAGCCTAACCTCAATACCAGGAAAGATTCTGGAAAAAATAATCAAGCAACGAATTTGCGAACACCTAGAAGCAAACAAAGTAATAGCCAAAAGCCAACATGGATTTGTCAAAAACAGATCATGCCAGACTAATCTTATTGCATTCTTTGATAATGTGACAAAATTAGTGGACCAGAGGAATGCCGTTGATATAGTTTACTTGGACTTCAGTAAGGCTTTTGATAAGGTAGACCATAACCTACTACTAGATAAAGTAGAAGAATGTGGGTTAGACAGCATCACCACCAGATGGATTCGTTACTAGCTGACCAACCGCACTCAACGTGTAGTCCTCAATGGAACTGCATCTACATGGAGGGAAGTATGCAGTGGAGTACCCCAAGGCTCTGTTTTAGGCCCAGTACTCTTCAACATCTTCATCAATGATTTGGATGAGGGAATAAATGGGGAACTCATCAAATTTGCAGATGATACCAAGCTGGCAGGAATAGCCAACACTCCAGAAGATAGGCTAAAGATACAGAAGGATCTTGACAAACTTGAACATTGGGCACTATCTAATAAAATGAAATTCAATGGTGAAAAGAGTAAGGTTCTACATTTAGGCAACAAAAATGAAATGCACAGGTACAGTATAGGTGATACCTTGTTCAGTAGTAGTAACTGTGACAGTAGTAACTGTCAAACTGCTTAAATTGCTTGATAGCAGTGTGCAGAAACTTTAAATTGTATAGCTCACAGCACTAAAGAAAAAACCTTATGTAGTAGTGACTACTCTTGAGGGTCCACATTGTCCGTTTCTGCTTCCAAATGATGCTTTTGAAATCTACTGGAACATATTAGGGATTTATGCATTGAGAAGCAGAAGGATGGACTCTTGCCTTTAGGATAGGCTTTTGAGACACTGGAAAGCAGTGGGAACTTTTGCTACTTGTAAGTACTTCCAAATCCAATAAGAAATTGATTATCTTTCCTTGAGCCTCTTTATGCAGGGACAGGTGCTGATAAATCCTTCAAAGAAATGGAAACAGTGAGTGTGTGTGTGTGTGTGTTTGGGGGGAGGGTTGTTTCTGTTGTGTAAGATAGGAATATAACTTATTGGCCCTGGATTTTGAGAGTGGAGGGAAGTTGCAGAAGCTGAAATGCGGTTGGGACAGACTGGGGAGTCCTACGTTTCCTCTCTTTTACATTTTCAGAGATTATATACAGTATAAAGAGTTAACAGTTGCACCGATTGTACTTTATGTTTGTGTAGACAAAACAAAGAACAGATAGTTCAGCACATGACAGCCTGTCAATCTGAAAATACTCTGAAACAAATAGGTATTGTTTCTGGTGCACAAAATTCCAAACCAAAAATCTTAAGAGGGTGGCCAATGCAAGTAGTTTCCCCTCTGTTAGTGGTACTAGTGCGATTAAGCACTAGCAATGAACCCCAGGTCGAGGTTATAACAGAGCAACCCTGTAAAGTATACGCAGCGTGCGATATATAAAGCAACCACACTGAATAATGGATAGTAAAGTAACAAAAATAAACTTTACTTTCTGAAGAATATAGCAAAATCCATAAACACAGCCAAAAAGTCATACACAGAGAAAAACAGTCCAATAACTTACACACAGTAAGTAGTAGCAACAGTAATAACAGTTAAACAGCAGTTATCATACATCAGGCAAGAGAGAGAGAGAGACAGAGAACATCAGCTGCAATTTATATGCTGCACTCTACTAATTAGCAGATCTCCTCTCTTAAAGATACATAACATGCCTTGTGCAATATATTGTCTACCCAACTTGTTGGTTACACCCTAACATTCTCCCCTTTGGGTAGATCAATATATCCACTCACAATGTAAGATGATAACCTTCACATGATGAGGTATGTTTCACTGAACTTTGTGCCTTAGTGAAGTTGTCTGCTAAATTGTCTTCAGTTGAACAATATTCCAACTTTATCAGGCCATCCTTAATGCTTTGTCGAACATTAAGATACCTCAAATCAGTATACTTCGACCTCGTTTTTATAGCTAAACTAGTCGCCATTTTTATTGCAGCCTGATTATCTTCATACACAGTAAAAGGTTCATTGATACTTAATCCCATATCTATAAGCAACTGCTTATAATATATCAGCTCAGTACATGTCAACGACAAACATGAAAACTCAGCTTCCATTGTGGATAAGCTTATGTGTTTCTGTCGTATCGACTTCCATCCAATCAGTACACCACCTAGCATAAAGGCTATACCGGAAGTTGACTTCCTATTATCTATAGCAGCTGCAAAATTCGCATCAGCATAAACAGTCAAAACTAAATCCCTATTTGGTTCTAAATACAATGAATAGTGGATAGTTTTCTTCAAATAACGCAGCACACGCTTTGCTGCTTGCCAATGCCTCTCTGAAGGACTATCATTGAATCTAGCCAGTTGGTTCACACTAAATGATATATCTGGTCTAGACCAATTACTTAGGTACATTAGGCTACCTATCAAAGATTGATAGATTCCCTTATCAAAACCAGTACCCTCAGTAACCTCAGGTTTAAACTCCAATGCCATTGGTGTCTTTGCAGTCTTACATAGCTCCATGCTATATTTCTTAAGTAAATGATTAATTTTACTAGCCTGTGACAGCTTAAAACCTTTACTGGTTCTAACCACATCTAAGCCCAGATAATGCTTAATTTCACCCAAATTCCGGATTCTAAATTTACTCTCTAATTCTGAAACAATGTCAATAGCTTCCTGCTCAGACCTAGTAATAATAGCTATATCGTCCGTGAACAAAAGCAACAACGAGATCAAACCATTTTTCACCCGTCTAAACAAACAAGGATCAGCCAAACCTGGAATAAATCCCATAGCTTTTAGTTCATTTACTATGCATCTGTTCCACTCAAAACCGGACTGTTTTAAACCATAAAGGCTCTTTTTAAGTCTCCAACAACCAGTCTGGCCATTAGAATCCACACCTGGTGGCATCTTCATATAAATGGTATGCTGCAATGGAGCATGCAGATACGCTGTTTCAACATCAATATGGGTAACATTACACCGATACTTAGCAGCCCACACCAATGATGCCCTCAACGTAGAGGCTTTCAAGCTCGGAGCAAAAACCTCATCGTAATCCCTCTCAGTTTGGGAAAACCCTTGAGCAACTAAACGAGCCTTATAAATAGCATTGCCAGCAGCATCGTTTTTAATTTTAAACACCCATCTACAGCCAATTGCACTCTCCCCTGAAGGGAGCTTAGCTTCTTCATAAACTTTCAATTCCTGTAAGGATTTCAACTCCTTCTCCATAGCTGTTTTCCACAATTTCTTTTCCTTTTCAGGATACAGCCTTAACTCTGCAAAACTAGAAGGTTCTATGCTAACTTGCAATACTACACTGGCTTGATATCTGTCGGGTGGATGCCTGTCCCTAGTAGACCTCCTAGGCAATACAGGACTTGCAGGATCATCCTGTTCCACCTCACGAGTAGATTCTACATCTACATCTTCCTCCCCTTTCAGAGTAATAGATGGACTATCCTGATTCTCTAACTGCTCATTTGGTGTATCATGATTAACCAAACGATCAACATCTATATCATCACAAACCTTGTGAAACTCTTGTTCTAGCTTCTCCCAACCAACATGTTCTGAAAATTTAGCACTAGCACTGTGCATAATTCTCCGAGTTCCAGGTTCCCAGAACCTAAACGATCTATGATTGGAATTGTACCCAACAAAAACCATCTTCCTAGCTCTGCTTTGATCCTTCCGTCTAGTCTGTGAGGGAATATGCACCCAAGCAGGGACACCAAATGTGTGTAAATAACTCAAATCAGGCTTCCTACCATGCCAAAGAGTATAAGGAATCTTACCAGTAGTTGAGTTAACTACTATGTTCAGAATATGGTTTGCACACATTATAGCCTCACCCCAAAGCTTTTCTGACAAACCAGAATCAACTAGCATAGTTCTGGTCATTGCCTGCAATGATTGACCACGTCTTTCAATAAATGAATTATGTTCTGGCCTGTAGGGGGCAGAACGCCTATGTTCTATACCAGCATTCTCCAACATTGATGTAAACCTATGATTAGTGAATTCAGACCCATTATCAGTGACTAGGCAAAGTACTTTTTTATCCATCTTACGTTCAACAAACTTTAACCATTTAGTAAAATGTTGGAAAGTTTCTGCCTTTGATTTCATTACATAACAGAAACCATATCTAGAATAATGGTCCATAATGCTGAGTATATAGCAGGCACCTCCTAAGCTAGGTTTCTTAGGGCCAATTAGGTCTGCAAACACTACATCCAGTGGTTTAGATGTCTTGAATCCTTGAAACCGGTTTGCAGGAGTAACCTTACTTTTAGCCTGGTTACAGGCATTACAGTTAAGATATTTTGAACAAGGTTTCAAATTGATTCCATTAGATAGAATAACAGTTTGACGTACCATTTTAAAATTTACATGGCCTAAACGTCTATGAAGTAGATGTATACAGTTATCATGGGGCTGTTTATTCTTATAACCAGGTTCAGAACTCGCAATATTTAAAGAGTTCTCATGTAGAATAAATAAATTATTCTCCAAATTGGCAATAACACTATTACCTTCTTTTTCAATAATGCATCTATCATTCTTAAATGTTACTGTAAACCCACATTTCACAAGGTCTTTTACAGATAATAGGTTAAATTTCATTTTAGGTACATATAACATTTCCAATTTTTCATTAATACATGGACAATAAGCTGTACCTTCACCTGAAGCCTTAATTTTCCAACCATTTGCTAAGGAAATGTGCTGTTTGCTAGCCTTCATAGTAACAAACCTTTCTTTAACCTTAGTTATAGAATGGGATGCGCCACTGTCAACCACCCAGAAACTATGGTTTACAGCCTTATCTACCTTAGCTACAGTTACAGTAACATTGTTGCTTTTTCTTTTACTATTAGCAACACTCCTTTTCTTGCTATTTTTACAGTTCTTAGCAATATGCCCCTTACCACCACAAGAATAACATTTCTTAACAAAATTTACAGTTGAAAACTGTGTTTCTTCTTGTGATTGATTGTCTCTGAACTGAACTCTATCCTCTCTTCGTCTGGACTCTTCAAGCAATCTCCCGGTAACCTCAGATAATGTCAGTTCATCACGTGAAAGAACTTCCAATGAGGAAACAAAAGAGTCGTAGCTTTCATCAAGCGATGATAGAATAATATACACCTGTTGAAGCTCAGAAAAAATTAACTCTTTTTCTTGCAAATCCTGCAAAGTTTTCTTCATGAAGTCTAAATGAGCCAACATATCACCACCTTTTTGCAAACGGGCTCTAAACAGTTTCCGTGTGAGATGAATATGAGCACCCACACTGTCCCGAACATAAATTCTCCGCAATGTGTTCCAACACCTAGCAGCAGACTCTTCGCCACGAATATGGACCAGTTGCTGGTCATTCAGTGTTAGTCCAATAATGCAGAGAGCTCTCTCATTGTCCCTGTTAAACTGCGCAATCTTCTTCGCATCCTCATTATCAGCAGGATCCCAATCTGTAACATCTGGTGGGTTCTGAACCACAGACCACAGTCCTTCTCTACGCAGAAGTAGGGAACACTTCAAGGACCAGGAAACATAGTTGGTTCCATCAAACCGGGTAATCATGGAGAGTGCAGCAGACTGTTCTTGTGCCATATTCACAAAAATAAACTATCCAAAAAGTGGTGCATAAAAATAAAATATTAAGGCAGGGTGTCTGGGCCCATAACCAATGTTAGTGGTACTAGTGCGATTAAGCACTAGCAATGAACCCCAGGTCGAGGTTATAACAGAGCAACCCTGTAAAGTATACGCAGCGTGCGATATATAAAGCAACCACACTGAATAATGGATAGTAAAGTAACAAAAATAAACTTTACTTTCTGAAGAATATAGCAAAATCCATAAACACAGCCAAAAAGTCATACACAGAGAAAAACAGTCCAATAACTTACACACAGTAAGTAGTAGCAACAGTAATAACAGTTAAACAGCAGTTATCATACATCAGGCAAGAGAGAGAGAGAGAGAGAGAGAACATCAGCTGCAATTTATATGCTGTAATCTACTAATTAGTAGATCTCCTCTCTTAAAGATATATAACATGCCTTGTGCAATATATTGTCTACCCAACTTGTTGGTTACACCCTAACACCCTCTACATACACAGTATATTGTATATTATACTCTACAAAGTGGTTTAAGCAACAAAGGCAAGTGTGAGAGAGCACACTGTTCTGCAAATAATCTTACTAGCCTTTTGTATAGTGTTTATGTGTAGTGGTGTTAGTAGTAGCACAAAAGAAATTATACTTACAGACTGCATTTTCCTGTAGATTGTGGTATGAATTCATTTTTTTTAAGCAACAGGCCAGAACCTGTTCATATTAATAAGTAGGAAATCTGTTGGACATCAAGCTTATTTTAAAAGGCTAATTATGTAGAACTCTTTTTAGTAGTCTGGATTATGGAAGAATTGCAGGAAAATATTAGATAAGACAGAAACAAGCTAAAATAGGGGTGGTGGTGGTGAATCAACTTCTTGTTTATTGCCCATGTTTTGTTACAAACTACTCTAACTGCTGCCTGTTTTTTTTAGCAATAATGATTACATTGAATATGATATTAACATATAAAGCATGTGATATGGTTCCAGGATCAGAGCTAGTCTATATTTGAATGGCCTGAAGGTGTGTTAACATTCAAGGAAGCTAAAGCTGCAATCTAGGAAAGGCAGTTCTTGGCCCTCTAAGTACTTGGAAAATAGACCACCTGTGAACCATCTGTAAAACCACCCTGATTGCCATATAGAAGAAAGTATGAAATAGGCCTGTATAAATCATTTGGTGGGATTTCAAAGCATTGGAAAGTTGTGGGAGGACTTTGGAACATCTGCTTCATTGACCAGATCTGGAGGAGTGCTCAGAGCCCTGTAAAATAACTTGCCTAGCTTTAGTACAAATGCTAGGACTGCAGGGTACTTTGGATTCTGTTCCAAAAAAGTACTGAAGAGAATACAAGACTGTAAATATAGTACCCACCCACAACTCTTTAAAGTAGATATTTCATGAATCCAGGAAAAAGGTGCCGCTGCTTTAAAAAGTACCAAGTAGATGCTGTGGGCTTTACATTCCTATATATTCAAAAACAGTGCATAGCCCTAACAAACATTATTATTTAATGAATTTAAGTTGTTGCCACTGCTTTGAAGTTAAATTCAGATGTATGGATGCCTCTTTCTTTTCTGGTTAATTTATACCTCTATCTTGACTGGGAATACTGACATTGTCTTGGCCACACCCTCCCGGTCACATGACTGCCAAGCCACTTCCACCCAGTCACATGGCTGGCAAGCCACTCCCATAAAGCAGGCCACACCCACAGAAGAGGTTCTAAAAAAATTTGAAACCCACCACTGTTAGTAACCCACAAGGAGGGGATACTTTCCTAAGAGCTCACTGTTGTGTATTATAGTTTTCCCTCTTATTTATTTATTTTATTTCTTAGATTTTTAGACCGCCCCTCTCCCAAAAAGGGACTCGGGGCGGTGTACAGTCAATAATAAAATCATTCATAATAATTAAATACATTTAAACTACATTAAGATACATTTGGAGGGGGAAATAAGCTGTACTAAGAAATAAATAATTCTAATCTTAAAACATCACAATTAAAACCCCAAACCCTAAAATAAAATAAATCCCTGGGAGGTAAAACTAAGAAAGTGCCAGGCCAGCTGATTGAAACAGGTGAGTCTTTAACTTTTGCCGGAAGGAACGGAGGTCGGTGGTAGTTCGAATGTCTGGGGGGAGGTCATTCCAGAGGGTTGGGCCCATCACAGAGAAGGATCTACTCCTAGGTGTCGCCCGCTGGCATTGACTAGCAGACGGCACCAGGAGGAGCCCCTCTCTGTGTGAGCGGATAGGTCGCAGGGACGTGTGTGGTAGGATGTGATCCTGCAGGTAACTAGGTCCACTGCCATGGAGCGCTTTAAAGATGGTGATCAATACCTTGAAACGCACCCGAAAGGCCACAGGTAGCCAGTGCAGCTCGCGCAGGAGAGGTGTTACGTGGGAGTAACGTGTACTTCCCATAATAACCCGCGCGGCTGCGTTCTGAACTAGCTGCAGTCTCCGGATGCGTCCCAAGGGAAGCCCCATGTAGAGAGCATTGCAGTAGTCCAGGCGAGACGTCACCAGCGCATGAGTGACCGTGCGCAGGGCACTCCGGTCCAGTAGGGGGCGCAATTGGCGCACCAGGCGAACCTGGTGGAACGCCCCCCTTGCCACGGCTGCCACATGGTCCTCCATTGACAGCCGGGCATCAAGGAGGACGCCCAAATTGCGCGCCCGCTCCACAGGGGACAATTGTTCGCCCCCTATGGCCAGCGATGGAGTCAGCTGGCTGAACCGAGGTGCCGGTAACCACAGCCACTCGGTCTTGGAGGGGTTGAGTTTGAGTCTGTTGTCCCCCATCCAGACCCCGACGGCTTCCAAACACCGGGACATCACTTCGACAGCCTCGTTGGGGTGGTTTGGGGTTGAAATATACAGCTGAGTATCATCAGCGTAAAGATGGTACTCAACCCCAAAACCACGGATGATCTCACCCAGCGGCTTCACATATGCGTTGAACAGTAGAGGCGAGAGGACCGACCCCTGTGGCACCCCACAAGTGAGTGGCCTCAGGGACGATCTCTGCCCCCCTGTCAACACACATTGCTTCCGGTCGGAGAGGTAGGAGCCGAACCACCGCAAAACGGTGCCTCCGACTCCCATCCCCTCCAACCGGCGCAATAGGATACCATGGTCGATGGTATCAAAAGCCGCCGAGAGGTCTAATAGGACCAGGATAGAGGAGCAACCCCTATCTCTGGCCCTCCAGAGATCATCAACCAACGCGACCAAGGCTGTCTCAGTGCTGTGCCCGGGTCGGAAGCCGGACTGGCGTGGGTCTAGATAGTCGGATTCGTCTAGGTGTCGTGGGAGCTGCTGCGCCACCACATTCTCGACAACCTTCGCCAAGAAGGGGAGGTTGGAGACTGGACGATAGTTAGCTAGCTCCATTGGGTCGAGCGCAGGCCTCTTGAGCAAGGGTCTCACCACCGCCTCTTTCAAGGCGGTTGGTAAGTATCCCTCACTCAGTGAGGCGCTCACCAGGCCCAGGAGCCAGCCTCGTGTCACCTCCCAGGCTGCCAGTACCAGCCAGGAGGGGCATGGGTCCGTTAAACAAGTGGTGGGTCGCAGCCGTCCACGCAGCCTGTCCAAATCCTCGGGGGCAACAGAGTCAAACTCCTCCCAGAATGGTCTCTCAAGACTCGCTGTTGGCGGCTCGTCTGGTCCACTGACGGAGGTCCACCCGCTCCGGATCTGATCGATTTTGTCCTGAAGATATTCCCCAAACTCCTCTGCTCTACCCTGTAAGGGTGTCTCCCGCGCCCCCTGCGATAAGAGGGAGCGAGTCACCCTAAACAGGGCGGCAGGGCGGTTATCCGCGGACGCAATAAGAGCAGCACAATGTCTACGTTTGGCCGCTCTTATTGCCACAAGGTAAGTCCGCAAATAGGCTCTTACCTGTGTTCGGTCAGATTCGGAGCGCGAGGATCTCCACCTGCTCTCTAGACGTCTCCTGTGGCGCTTCATCACTCTGAGCTCCTCAGTAAACCAAGGAGCCCGGGTGGGTCGATGCCGCAGGAGAGGTCGCAACGGCGCAACCCGGTCCAAGGCCCCAGTCGTCGCCCTATTCCAGGCAGTCACTAGGTCCTCGGAACGGGAGCGGGACAAGGCTACAGGTATTGGCCCAAGCTCCGTCAGGAATCTATCTACCAGAGGGCGCTGTGCTCGAAGCTGATTGGCTCCCGCTCTGACAACCCGGCATATATAAAGGCTGTCAGAGCAGGGCACAGCTGTTGCCTGTTAGCTACGCGCACGCTATGACAAGCCACGCTGCAACCATTGTTAATCAATAAAGCTGTTAGCTGCTTTGAAGTCCTGGCTCGCCTCTCTCTGTCACCCGGGTTCCACCAGACTGTAACATTGGCGACGAAAGTGGGATTAACAGAAGAGGAGCCCAGGCAGAGCTGTTGAAGTCACTAAGCTGAGCTGAATCACAGAGCTGAATTTTCCCCTCAAGGAAAACACTCGACGAGAGGTTGAGTGAATCACAGATTGAAGCGGGCCACAGATTACCCCCACAGGAAGAAGAATTTTCCTCAGAATGGCATCGATGAACACTCTGGCTGTGTTTAATGGGGCCACAGAGACTTGGGACTCTTTCATCTCCCGATTCAAATGTTTTTTAGAAGCCAACGACTATACCAATTTAACTGAACAGAGGAAAAAGTCGTGCTTCCTAAATTTATGTGGAACTGAAATGTTCAATTTGGCAGGGAATTTAGTCGCCCCTCATACGCTCCAAACAGTGTCCTGGGATGAGCTAATGGAGAAATTGAAAGGCCATTACTCCCCCACTCCATCTCGCACTATGAGGAGGTTTGCCTTCTACAGGCGGTTTCAACGTGAGGGAGAGTCTATAAATGATTACGTGGCTGCGTTAAGGGCCACTGCTCTCCATTGTAAATTTAAAGATTTGGATGAGGTACTGACAGACCAAATTGTGTGTGGGGGGGGTTAGAGACCTTCGCATCCAGCGTTGCCTGCTAGCCAAACCTGAGCTAGATCTGCAGACGGCTCTGGATGAGGCTCGGGCAGTGGAACTGTCAACTAAATCCACTGACGAGCTTCAGGGTCTCTCTAAGCTCCCTACGGCTGATAAACATGCAGAGGTCCATCATGAAGATGTTTTCAACAACGACGGGGCAGATGGCAACGATGACATCCATCGTTTGAGAACGGAGCAAGCCAGAGGTCGGCAGGGTAAGAGCAACCCCCAAATTAACTGCCCCGGGTGCGCAGGGAGGCATGATAGAACGGAGTGCCGTTTTAAAAACGCTACCTGCCTCCGCTGTGGAAAGAGAGGTCATTTGGCTAGGGTCTGCAGGGCTGCGGCGCCTTGCGCAAGCGCTCTGGAAGGCAGCTCGCAAAATAGTAGCCAAAGTGTTAAAAAACCTTTCAGATCAGGCAAGCCTCAGAGTTACAGGAAAAAGGATTCCTGTTTCTCAGTGCAAGATGACAGGGAGGAAGCTGAAGTGGACATGATTGTCCATAGCCCACGGGGTAAGATTTTCCTGACAGTAAGAGTGGAGAGCAGCCCCTGTAAAATGGAGATTGACACGGAGTCAGCCGTCTCCATTGTTTCTTGGGCCACCATCAAACGACTGGTGCCCTCTATCTCCAAAGCCAGCCTTAAACCCTGTCAGATGAGATTAAGGGATTTCCAAGGGAAATCCATCCCAGTCCTGGGAAAATTCAATTGTCAGGTCTCCTTTAAACAGTACCATAAGCAGCTGCCTCTCATAGTGGTCAATGGACCACGGCCAAGCTTGCTAGGGTTGGAATGGTTTGAGGCCCTTGGATTAGCCATTACTGGCATAAATCAGATCCAGAGCAATCCTCATCTGGATATGCTGATCAAAGAATTTCCTGGTGTATTTGGTGAGGGTCTGGGGAAGTACACCGGTACCCCCATTTCATTTAATTTAGACCCCCAGGTTCCCCCACGTTGGCTGAAGCCGCGTAGAGTGCCTTTTGCACTAAAACCGAAGGTAGATGCGGAGATACATAAGTTGCTGGCCCAAGGGGTAATAGAGCCTATAGACCATGCTAAGTGGGAGACCCCAATAGTCATTCCAGTTAAGGGGGACGGATCTGTGAGGATCTGTGGGGACTTTAAGTGCACTCTCAATCTCGCCCTACAACAGAGCGCATACCCCGTGCCCGTGGTCCAGCACTTACTGCATTCTTTGGGCCAGGGCACCATTTTTGCGAAATTGGACCTTGCCCAAGCTTATCAGCAGTTGCCTGTGGATGAGGCAACTGCTGAAGCCCAAACAATTGTCACGCATAGAGGGCCATTTAAGTGCAACCGACTCCAATTTGGAGTCAGTGTGGCACCGGGGCTATTCCAAAATTTGATGGAAAGGCTATTACAGGGCATACCTGGCATCGTGCCATACTTTGACGATGTCCTGGTCTCTGCCCGTTCCCTGACTAACCTCTTGGCCCGTTTACGCTCCGTGCTTCGTCGTTTCCGAAGCGTAGGATTAAAACTAAAAACCACAAAATGCAAAATTGCAGTACCCCAAGTAGAATTTCTGGGTTTTCTAATTGATGGCAAAGGAATTCATCCGGCCCCAGAGAAAGTGATGGCCATTAAACAGGCTCCAACGCCTACCTCAAAAGCCGAATTATAAGCTTTTCTTGGACTTTTAAATTTTTATAACATTTTCCTGCCACACAAGGCATCCGTTGTGGAGCCTCTCCACAGATTACTTGACCGCTCAGCCAAATGGATCTGGGGTAAAAGGGAAGCCTCTGCTTTTGAGACTGTTAAGAAACTGCTAACTTCTGACAGAGTCCTCCACCAATTCAACGAGGTGCTTCCTGTAATCTTAACTTGCGACGCCTCTCCCTACGGAGTTGGGGCTGTGTTGAGCCACCGACTGCCCTCTGGTAGAGAGGCCCCCATTGCTTTCTTTTCCCGCACGCTGTCCTCTCCCGAGAGGAACTATAGCCAGCTTGATCGGGAAGCGATCACGCCTATCTTTATGGCCGCCACTTTCACATAGTGACTGACCACAAGCCCCTGCTGGGAATCATCGCCGGGGATAAGCAGACTCCCCAGATTCTTTCCCCAAGGTTCACGAGATGGACGGTGTTCCTGGCGGCGTACAACTACACTTTGCTCCACTAGCCAGGAAAGCACATCTGCCACGCCGACGCCTTAAGCCGATGTCCCCTGCCCATCACGCTGACCGACCCTGCTCCGCTGCCGAGGTCCTGCTCATCGACGAGATGAACAGGCCGATAACAGCAGCTGATGTGGCTGCTCACACGCGTCGGAACAAGCTTCTCTCCACGGTGCTGAACTGGACTTTGCGGGGATGGCCACCTAAGCCAGTGGGCACTGAGTGGCAACCTTTCTCAACGCGACAATACAAACTCTCTGCACTTCAAGGCTGCCTACTGTGGGGCAGCCGAGTCGTCATCCCTGCGTCCTTAAGAGAAGCGGTGCTCACCACCCTCCACGACGGCCACCCAGGCATAGTTCGAATGAAGTCGCTGGGCCGGAGCTATGCTTGGTGGCCGGGAATGGACCAGGACATTGTGCGGTGGGTCTCTGGCTGCTCACGATGCCAGGAGTCCCGTCCAGCAGGGCCCAGAGCGCCCATCCAGAACTGGGAGCAACCAAAGGCTCCATGGTCACGAGTGCATATGGACTTGGCTGGCCCAGTTAAGGGTCAAATGTTTCTTGTAATTGTAGATGCATATTCAAAATGGATTGATATTGCATTATTGTCTTCTACAACTGCTAATGCTATTGTAAAGGTATTGAGAGGGCTATTTGCCACCCATGGGATACCTGATCTTGTCATCTCTGACAATGGGCCCCAATTCACGTCAGCCTTCCTGAGCTTGTTTCTCACTCAGCTAGGGGTCCGGCATGCATTTGTAGCCCCCTTTAATCCCACGGCCAATGGTATGGCAGAACGCGCGGTACGAACGGCTAAGGAAGCGTTAGCCAGGTTTGGCCCCCAGAACTGGCAGGAGGACATTGACAAGTTCCTCCTATGGCAACACGCTACTCCTTGCTCCACTACCAATAAAAGCCCGGCGGAGCTATTAATGGGTCGGCGCATCAGGACCACCCTAGACTGGCTGCACCCTGACTATGCCCCTGAGCGTCCCCTAGACTCCCACAGCACAATAAAGGGTTTTGATATTGGCGCTCCCATATATGCAAGGAATTACGCAGGCCACCCCCTTTGGGTTTCAGGGCTAATCAAACAAATCACGGGCCCCTGCTCTTATACAGTAGACCTGGAGGATGGCCGGGTGTGGAAATGGCATCTGAACCAGCTAAGAAGCCGGCAAGAAACAGCAACGAAAATAGGCAGGGCCTGCCCCTGCAAACGTCTAACAATGACGAGCCTAGGCCTCGGTCTGTTTCCCCAGCTCAATCCACAAATAGTAATAACTCTAACCAAAGGGCCTTACCTGTTCTTCCCCAAGTGTCTCCAGCGTTGTCAAGGAGAGAGGAGGAAAGGTCTGGGTCCAGAAGGTCAGTAAGTCTAGAAACTGGGGCAGAAGTTCTCCCCAGAAGGTCCGGGCACATTAGACACTGCCCGAGGTATTTACGCGACTACGCATGCGCGTTCTAAGTGTGAAGGAGTGTTGTGTATTCCAGTTTTCCCTCTGGTCCGTTCCACCAGAGGGCGCTGTGCTCGAAGCTGATTGGCTCCCGCTCTGACAGCCCGGCATATATAAAGGCTGTCAGAGCAGGGCACAGCTGTTGCCTGTTAGCTACGCACGCACTATGACAAGCCACGCTGGCAACCATTGTTAATCAATAAAGCTGTTAGCTGCTTTTGAAGTCCTGGCTCGCCTCTCTCTGTCACCCGGGTTCCACCAGACTGGAACACTCACAATTCGGGAATTACGGGGGGAAAAACCCTGTGCTTTCCACGCCCCATTTTGGCCCTGGAAAGCCTCCTGCACCAACCTGGAAGCAAAAAACACCCCCCCCCCAAAAAAAACCTGCAACTGTTTGAAGGCTGAAGGAAGCCTCCAACTGACCAAGGAAGCACTGGTGGGGGGGAAGGGAGGCCATTCACACTCACTTCCACCACCCCCTCTGCATACTCACGCGTCCCCCGCCCTGGCCCTCCACAAAGGCCCGAAAACCAGCTGGCCGGCAGGAGGAGCGCCTGCATGTGGATGCTAGTGGAGATGGGCTGGGGTGGGTGGCATGCCGGGAGGGGACGCTCTGCATGCCACAGGTTCCCCATCACGGCTCTAATCCTTTCAATTCCTTTTTCAGATCAATTATGTAACAGCTTCAGAGGTTCTGAGTGATAAAAGTCGATTCCACTTTTTCCACCAGATGCTCCCCAAAGAAGGAATCCAGTACCCAGCAATTGTCCAGCTGCTCCTCCACTTCAGATGGACCCTGATTGGCCTCTTTGCTTCAGACACAGAAAAGGGAGAGCATTTCATGAGGACTTTTACTCCTGTGCTTGTCAGGAATGGAATTTGTGTGGTTATATCACAACTGTTCTCAAAGACTGGATATACTGCATACCTCAGGGATTCCCTCTCTAAGTGGAGAAAAATCAACGTCTTTGTTCACTTCATAGAATTTGATTCCATTTCGGACAGAATTCTTCCTTTCCATTTAACACTTATGCGCCTGCCAGGACACATTGAGGGGAAAGTCTGGATCCTCACATGTTTTGCAGCATATCAAACAGAGAAGCCCAGACTTCTCAAATACATCCATAGTATTTGGAGCTTTGGTTTTCTGACAAAAAAAAGGGCCAAAAGATTCTGCCTTTAAACCCCATTTCTTTGTGGAAAAAAAGTTTCAAGATCATTATTTTCATTGTTCTCTTTCAAAGAATGTCTTTTCTGTCAAAGGCCGCAGAAGATGCACCCAGAAAGCCCCACTGGAGACCCAGTGGAAAAGGGACAGAAAAAGGGCCCAAAATCACTACCACCATTACAGCCTCACGAAGACTCTGGCCCAGGCCCTGAATGCTGCATATTCCTCCAGATTGAGGAGGAGAAGGAAGGAGGGAGAAAAGATCTTGGGGTCTCCAAGGCTGCAGCCATGGCAGGTATGGGGGTCCCGATATGGATCCATTAATCTTAGATCCTTTGGAGAAGGAATCCAGAGGAGAAGGAGGGGAAGCATCTCAATAGATCTGGCCAATTTAATTACTCAGGGAATTAATGGTTCCAAAGAGTAGATACCATGGCATTTTTATATTTAGCACTGCTAATTGGAAAATGCTGTATTCTTTTTGAAATAAATTCCTGTATTTGTGGGTTTGTGATTAGCCTGGTGGAATTCCACCTTTCTTCCGTCCCCATTGCAGGTGGGTCTGTGTGCAGCTGGACAGGCAGCTAAGCCCCCCTATTCTCCTCCAATGAAAGGGAGCCTGGTGTGGATCTGGATGCTTTATTGGGAGAAGAGGGCAGGTGAAACTGAGGAGATGCAAAGAGTGGAAATCAAATAGAAAGACGAGATAGGCAGCATTAACTAACAGCCAGCAAAGGAGCAGCTGGAACCTCCCCAGCGATGCTCCGTGTGAGGGAGGAAGGCCGTCTCCGGATGACCAGGGGTCTCGGTCACAATGGCTCCTTCCGTCTTCTCCAAAGGCTGACAGAAAATGGAGTCTGGCTTCAGACTTTATAGTGAGGATTATCTGCCCCCGGCCACTAGGTGGGGCTAGAGCAACAACAGCACAACATTTACCGTATTTTTCAGAATATAAGACGCACCTTTTTCCCTCAAAAAAGAGGCTGAAAATCTGGTGCGTCTTATACATCGAATACAGCATTTTTTGCCTCCCGAAGCCCCGCCCACTTCACCAAAATGGCTGTGCATACTCTTATGGAGGCTTTCAGAGAGCTCCTGGGGGCTGGGGAGGGCAGTAATGAGCAAAAAATGGACCATGCCCCCCCCCCCAACCCCCAGCAGCACTCTAAGCCTTCATAAGGCTATGCATGCAATTTTTTTGACGAAAAACAGACTTTTTTTTTCCCGTTTTTTCCCGACTGTCTTTTAAATTTTAAATTTTTTATTGTATATTGGGTTTTATTATGGGGGTATGCAAATGGTTTTAATTGTCTAAATGTTGTAATTTATTACCTCCTCCGTACGTGTATGTCTTTGTATATATGTATGTTTATGTGTTTGTACACATGTGTTATGTTTTATATGTTTCTAGTGTACGCCGCCCCAAGTCCTGCTTGGAAAGGGAGCGGCTAATAAATTCAACATTATTATTATTATTGTTTTTTTCGAAAAACGGGCCATTTTGTGCTCATTTTTGCCCCCCCCCCCCAGGAGCACTTTGCAAGCCCTCCCTTTTTTTCCT